>CAUYSK010079524.1:0-46927 GCA_963575035.1 Avahi laniger | reverse complement strand
AGAATGTTTTTAGCAGCACAATTCACAATTGCAAAGATGTAGAAACAACCCAAATGCCCATCATACATGAGTGGATTAATAAAATGTGGTATATGTATACCATGGAGTTTTACTCAGCCACAAAAAACAATGGTGATCTAGTATCTCTTATATTATCCTGGATAGACCTGGAGCCCATTTACTAAATGAAGTATCACAAGAATGGAAAAACAAGCACCACATGTACTCACCATCAAACTGGTATTAATGGATCCACACTTATGTGCACATATAGTAGTAACATTCATTGGGTGTTGGACAGGTGGGAGGGGGGAGGAAGAGATGGGTATATTCACATCTAATGGGTGCAGTGTGCACCATCTGGACCATGCACATGCTTGAAGCTTTGACTTGGGTGGGGCAAAAGCAATTTATGTAACCTAAACATTCATATCCCTGTAATATGTTTAAAAAATATTAAAAAATAAAAAATGAAATCAATAGTCAAAGAGACATCAGCATACTCATGTATATTGCAGTGCGATCCAAGATATAGAATCAGCCTAAATTTCCATCTACAGATGAATTGATAAAGAAAATGTGGTATACATATGCAATAGAATACCATAAAACAGAATGAAATCCTATCATTTATAGCAACATAATGGAACTTGGAAGGCATTACATTAAGTGAAATAAGTCAAGCACAAAAAGACAAATATAGTATGGTATCATTTGTGTAGAATCTAAAAACTTTGATTGCGTAAAAGTAGAGAGTAAAATGATGGTTACCAGAGACTGGGGAGCACAGGGCACAGGGAGAGATTGGTCAATGGGTATAAAGTTACAACTAAATAGGAAGAATAAGTTTTGGTGTCCTGTTACACAATAGAATGACTATAACAGATACCAATGTCATGTATATTTCAGGATAGCTAGAAGATTTTGAAAGTTGTTACCACAAAGAAATTATAAATATTTAAAGTGATAGATATGGTAATTACCCCGATGTGATCATTATACTTTGTATACATGCATTGAAACATCACCTTGCACCCCATAAATATGTACAATTATGTGTCAGTTATAAATAATTTATAAAAAGCTAAAAACATTCCTTTCATCTTAGATATGCATCTATTATTTCTATATGGCCAAGGTAGGAGATACCTTTTCCCTCACTTTAATATCCAACTGATCTATCACCACCATTTATTGAAAAGATCAACCATTTAGCCACTGCATATTTCCTTGTGTTTTGGGTGATGAGTAATAAGTGCTATCTATATTGTTGAAAATCATGACATTTAAGAATCAATTAAATAAAAATAGACTAGGAATGGACCAATACAAAAGTATATAAAGAACCAAGGATATGCTTAATCTAATTCTGATTATCTAATGTTTAATAAATAATGAAAAAATAAAATTAAAAATAAAGAACATACGTAGGTCAGAAACATAAAAACATGATTCTTGTGTCAGACAGTGTCTAAACAGGAAAGCAGAAATCACATTAAATATCTGAAATTCCCCTGAATAGAGGGAATTAAATTTAGGGAATTGTTTCCACAAATGATGGAGAAGTGAAATAGCACAGAAGCTCTTACTTTCTGTTTTTTTGTTGTACTCAGAATTATTAACTGCAGAGAGTAGCTTCCACCTATTGGGCTGGGGAACAAAGAAGCTGGAGTTCAGACTGATTAGCAAGGCTATGACTTGGTCACCAGTGACACGTTACGGGCCCAGTGAGGCTGGTTTTAAATGTGCCAATAGACATTGGAAGCTACAAGGAACTGCTGAAATTCTGGTAAAGTTGCAGCCAGAAAACAAAAATACAACGTCTTCTCCTTTTCCCTTGCTTTCCAATCTGTCTCCAGTGCCCCTTATTGGCAGAATATAACAGAAAATTAACTAGCAAAGAATTGACGTTTGTATAGTTCTCAGCTTCAGCAGGAAAAAACCAAGGACAGAAGAACAGATTCAGAACTGAAAGACAATAGATTAATAATGAACAATGTAAAACAAATTTGAATATTAAAAAATACTATATTATTTCATTCAAATTTAGGCTTAGATTTAAATTTAAATTAAACACTTAAATTAAGGCTTAAGTCAAAATGAGTTATTTCATTCAGAGTATATTTATATTTATATATATGACACTGAATGTTGCATATTTTTTAATGTTATATTGTTGAAAAAGATTTCAAACTATTTTTATTTTATGGATTTTTGTAATACAAAGTTATTGTTTAAGGTTGATGAACTGCCTTAGTAAAATGGAAACACTTTCATAAACTTTATAACACTTTTAGAGCATAAAAGTGTTTTCATTTTCCAAGTGTATTGTTGTTCATCACCTAAATATTACTCTACCTCTATCTTCTTTTTCCAATATCTATTATCATTCAAACTTTGTGAAATGCCATCTCAATATGTCAAAATTTGTAGCATGCGAAAATTTTCTCCCATTCTGTAGGTTGGCTGTGCAGAGCTTTTTAATTTTATCAGGTACCCTTTATTTATTTTTGTTGTTGCTGTGAAGCTCTGACTCTAGGGGGGTTGGGAGGCAAGGGCAACATACATAACCTAAACATTTATACCCTCATAATATGCTGTAAAAAAAAAATTAAAAAAAAAAAGACAATCCTTTCTCCATTGAGTTGCCTTTACCCCTCTCTGGTAGAAGTCAATTGTCAAAATATTCATGGATCTGTACCTGAAATCTCTATTGTCTGCCATGGATCTATATGTCTGACCTTATGCAAATGTTATACTTTTTAGTATACTCAATCTTGATAGTAAATCTTAAACTCAGGTAGTTTGACTTTAAATTTTTTTGAACTATTTTTTTTTCAAAATTATTTGAATTTCAACATGAAGTTTAGAATTAGCTCATGACTTCTTAAAAAAATGCTTTTTAGAGTTTTCATTGAAATTTTACTGAATCTATAGATACATGTGACTAGAATTGATTCCTTAATAATATTGAGTCTTCCAGTTGATGAAGATCATAAATTTCCCCACTTATATAGGTCTTTAAATTTCTCCTAGGATTGTTTTATAGCTTGCAGTGTACAGGTCTTCCAAATATTTTATTGAATGCATACCTAAGTACAGCTTGTTTTTAAAATGCTCTTGTAAATAGTATTAATTTTCCATTTTAATTTTCAATTGTTTGATATTAGTGTATAAAATTACATTTGATTTTTATATTGATTGATTTATTATCCCGTGATTGTGCTAAACTCAGTCACTAATTCTAGTAACTTTTTGGGAATATTCTTTGGTGTCTTTTACATATAGAATCAAGCTATCTGTGAATAAATACAGATGTATTTTTCTTCCTTTTTTTCTGTCTGTATGCTTTTAAAATTTTTTCTTGCTTCAGTGTTTATTTGTTCTAGCTGTATGTGTATGTATTTTTTGAAATTTTATATAGAATCATGTTTGTAAATTGACATAGTTTTACTTTTTCCTTTCCAATTGAATGCTCTTACTTATTTATTTGCCTAATTGCTCTGGCTAGAACTTCTAATATAAGGTTGAATAGAAGTGATAAAAACAGGTATCCTTGACTTGTTCCTGACCTTAGGTGGAAAGCTTTTAGTCTTTAAGCATTCAATATGATGTTACTGTGGGTTTTTCATAAATACATGTTATCATGTTTAAGAAGTTCCCTTCTACTTTTTATTTTCTGAGTGGTTGTTTTTATTTTGAAAGGGTGTTTGATTTCATCCAATTTTATTTTCTGTGTCAGTTAAGATAATCACGTTTTTTTATTTCTTCATTTTGTTAATGTGGTATTTCACATTAATTGGTTTTGTTATCACTTGGTCATGGTATGTTATCATGAGACATGGTATGTTGTGATTTTTAGTTATCTCAAAGAATTTTATAATATCTATGCAATTTTTTCTTTCATCCACAGGTTTTTTAAGAGTGTGCTGTTTAATTTCCACATATTTGTGAACTTTACACTTTTCCTTCTATCATTAATTTCTAGCTTCATTGTATTGTGATTGGAGATACTAAAGAAAATTTTTTTATGAATTCAATGTTTTAAAATTTATTGAGGCTTGTAGTGTACCCTGACATATGGTCTATCCTGGAGAATGTTCCATGTGCTTTTGAGAAAAATGTATATTGTTATATCATTGCATGGAATTGTAGATTTGTTGAGTTTAAATGTTTTATAGTGTTTTTTAAGTTCTCTTCTTTAACTAGTATGGCAGAATTGTCTATTTCTCTCTTATTTCTGTCCAAATGTTTGCTTTACATTTTGGGCTCTGTTGTTTTGAATATATATGCTTATAATTGTTATATCTTGATGAAGCTACACTTTTATCAATATATAATGACTTTTCTTGTATCATGTAACAGTTTTAACCTGAATTCTATTTTTTATGATATTAATATAGTCACCACAGCTCTCTTTTGTTTACTATTTGCATAGAATATGTTACATTTCTTCTCACTTTTACTCTTTTTGTGTGTTTTGTTTTTTCTTTTGTGAGGTTTTTTGTTGTTGTTGTTTGTTTGTTTGTTTTTTGAGACAGAGTCCTGCTCTGTTTCCTGGGCTAGAGTGCCGTGGCATCAGTCTAGCTCACAGCAACCTCAAACTGCTGGGTTCAGGCAATCCTCCTGCCTCAGCCTGCTGAGTAGCTGGGACTACAGGTGCACACCACCATGCCTGGCTAATTTTTCCTATTTTTAATGGATATGGGGTCTCACTTGCTCAGGCTGGTCTCCAACTCCTGACGTCAAGCGATCCTCCTGCCTTGGCCTCCCAGAGTGCTAGAATTACAGGCGTGAGCCACTGCACCTGGCCCCTGTTTGTGTCTTTGGATCTACACTGAATCTCTTGTCACAGCATATAGTCGAATCATGTTCATTTTTGTTTTCAATCCACTCTTTCAGCTCTGTTTTTATTGGTAAGTTTAATCCACTCCGCTACCCTGTACTTAATTGATAAATTTAATCCATTCTTCTGCCCTGTACTTAATTGGTAAATTTACTCCATCTACATTTATGATTATTACTGACAAGGAAGCGCTTGCTGCTGCCACTGTGCTATTTGTTTTCTGTATGTATTGCATCATTTTTGTTCTTCAATTTATCCAATACTGCCTTTTTTGTGTTTGAATGATTTTCATAGTATATTGTTTTGATCCCATTCTCATTTAATTTTTGGGATATCGTTATTTTCTTAGTGCTTATCCTAGGGATTATAGTTAAATCCTAAATTTATAACAACCTAGTTTGAATTGATACGAACTTATCTTCAATAGCACAAAAAACTCTGTTTCTACACAGCTTCACCTCACCCTTCAGTTTCATAAATTGCAGGTCTATACATTCTGTGACTCTTAACATTGATGTATAATTATTATTTATCCATTTATCCTTTCAATCATATAGGAAACAAGAAGAGGATATACAACAGAAATACAATATATTCTTCTAATTTACCTATATAGCTACCTTCACTAGTGTTCTTTATTTCTTCATATGGTTCTTGTTACTGTATACCGTTCTTTCGTTTCAGCTTGAAGGACACCCATTAGCATTTTTTGTTAGACGGGAATAGTAGCAATGAACATCTTCTGCTTTGGTTTTCTTTGAAAGACTTGGTTTCCTCTTCATTATTTTTGTTTGATATAAATTGCTTATCTGTCTTTTTTTTTTTCTTTCAGCGTTTTGAAATTGACATTCTATTAAATTCTGGCCTTCATGGTTTCTAATGAGAAATTGGTTGTTAATTTTATTGAAGATATTTTGTACATGATCAATTACTTTCTGTCTTTAAAGAGTCTGCAGTGTTTTTCGGTGTGAATCTCTTTGAATTTATATTATTCAGAATCAATAGAATTTGGACTTGTAGATTCATGTATTTTATCGAATTTGGGGATTTTTCAGCCATTATTATTTCAATTTCTTTTTTTTTTTTTTTTTGCATTTTTCTTTCTCTCTTCTCCTTCTACCATAGTGTGTAAGTTGGTTCACTTAATGACATTGGCCATTATGCTCTGTTAACATTTCTTTATCAGTTTTTCTTTAATTTTCAGACTGGATAATTTCAATTGTTGTATTTTCAAGTTCCCTAATTCTTTCTTTGTCTGCTCAAATCTACTGTTGAACCTCGTTAGTGAATTTTTTATTTCAGTTATCATGCTTTTCAGCTCCTGAATTTCTCTTTACTTCATTTTAATAATTTATATGTCTTTATTGATATTCTGTATTTGTTCATACACCATTCACCTGGTTTCCTTTAATTTCTTGAGCATATTTAAGATAGTTGATTTAAATTATTTGGCTAGTAGGTCCACTGTCTGGGCTTCTGCAGAGATGGTTCTTATCAATGTCTTTTTTTCCGGGGAATATGTCATATTTTTCTGTTTTTTTTTTGTATGCTTAGCTTTGCTGTTGTTGTTAAACAAGTACAGTGGCTCATGCTATAATCCTAGCACTTTGGAAGACTGAGGAAGGAGGATTGCTTCAGGCCAGGAGTTTGAGGCTAATCCGGGAAACATAGCAAGACCTTATCTCTAAAAAAAAATACAAATCAGGCCAGGTGCGGTGAATGATGTCTATAATCCTAACACTCTGGGAGGCTGAGGCGGGAGGATCACTTGAGGTCAGGAGTTCAAGACCAGCTTGAGCAAGAGTGAGACTCCAGCTCTACTAAAAATACAAAGAAATTAGCTGGACAACTAAAAATATATAGAAAAATTAGCTGGTCATGGTGGCACATGCCTGTAGTCACAGCTACCTGGGAAGCTGAGGCAGAAGTATTGCTTAAGCCCAGGAATTTGAGGTTGCTGTGAGCTAGGCTGACACCACGACACTCTAGGCCAGGCAACAGAGCAAGACTCTGTCTCAAAAAAAAAAAAAAGAAAATACAAAACAGTTAGATGTGGTGGTGCTCACCTGTAGTCCCAGATACTTGGAAGGCTGAGGCAGGCAAATCACTTCAGGCCAGGAGTTCGAGGCTGTAGTGAGCTATGAGGATGACACTACACTCCAGCCCAGATAACAGAGTGAGACGTTATCTCTGAATCAAAAAGCAAAAAAGAAAACCAAACAAACAAAAACTGAACATTTGGACATTGTAATATGGTAACTCTGGAAATTAGATTATCCCTAGTCTCCAGGATTTGCTGTTCTTGATTTTTTTTTTTCTTGACAGAGTCTTGCTCTGTCACCCTGGGTAGAGAGCAGTGGCTCATCATAGCTCACTGCAACACTGCAACCTCAAACTCCTGGGCTCAAGTGATCCTCCTGTCTCAGCCTCCCAAATAGCTGCAACTACCGGTCTGCCACAACACCCTCCCTATTTTTCTATTTTTAGTAGAGACGGGGTCACACTTTTGCTCAGGCTGGTCTCCAACTCCTGAGCTCAAGCGATTCTCCCTTCCTGCATGAGCCAAGGTGCCCGGCCTGTTCTTGATGGTTGAGGGCTGCAGTCTTCTATTTGTTTATTGACTTTTCCAAAGTACTTACGCAAAGACTATTTCTTGTCAGATTACTGAAGTCTTCGTTCAGTTATCTCAGCATTCACCCAGTGACCTGCCAGGCTAAAATAATAATAATAATAATAATAATAACAATAATAATAATAATACTCTTTTGGTGTTTGAAAATTGGCTTTGAGCTGGAGGACTCCTTCAATATTAAGCTAGGCTGCCTCCAACTCTGCCTTAGCCTTCACATCTTGCTTGTGTGGACTCCAACGTTAAGTCAAAAGTGCAAACCTAGGGTCCTGTCAGTTCTCTCTTGAGCATGCATCTGGCATGCACCTTGCATTCCAGGTTCACCAGTATATGTGGTCACTCTTCCAAGCTCTTACTGCCCCAAGAATCTCCCTCTTCACTCTTTTTCTTTCCAGGCTTTGGGTCTGTCTTCTGTTTGTCTTGCCCACTATTCCTTTTCCTGGATGACTATGGGTAGTGTATTTCTTTAAATACTTCTAACAGATGTCACCCAGGAAGTAGCTCACGACAGGAGTGAAAGAAAGGTCAGTATTTATTCCTGTCCTTTAGGAAACAACCGGACATGTCAGAACACATGTTCTTGTTTATCAAGAACAAGGTTCGTATTGCCCACCCCTGGCATCAGTAAGTCACACTGTGAGTGATGGTCACCTTCCCCATGGCCACTGCAGCACTGGGGAATGGGGAGTGGTGAGCAGCTAAGCAAAAACCCCACAATGTTTTCTTACCAAAAATTAGCAGCCTCTTTCTTCATTAAGCACTCCTCTGGTTGATATCTTTGATTAGATTTCAAAAAAGTTGATTTTGTTAGTTTTTTCTAGCTTAATGGTTCTTTCAGTGGAGGAAATGACTCTTGGAGCGCTCCGCTTCACTACTTTTATGTCATCCTTCCCAAACTACGAATTTCGGTGTTATGCTTTTTTGTCTCTATTTCAAAATATTTTCTAATTTTTCTTATAATTACCTTTTTGACTTGTGGATTATTTAGAATTGTACTGTTTACATTTCAAATACTTTACCAAGATATTTTTATATTACTAGTTCCTAGTTTAATTGTGTTTTGGTTAAAGAAAATAGTATGAGTCATGATTTAAAATTTATTGAGACTTGTTTTATGGTCCACATATGGTTAGTTACCTCCATGAATATTTCTTGTGCACTTGAAAAGAATCTGTATTCTTCTGTTTTGGGATGTTGTGTTCAATGATACTAATTAGGTCAAGTGGGTCGAATGGGTTTTTAGGTCTATTTACTTCTAGTTTTTCTGTCTATTTGTTGCATCAATAACAGAGAGGAGTGTTGAATTTTCCAAGTATAATTGTGGATTTATCTATTTACCTTTCTGTATATTTTTGCTTCATGCATTCTGAAACTCTCTAATCAGATGCAGACATTTTTCAGACTGTCATGTCTTTTTTATAAGTTGATCCTTTCACATTATGAATTGTCCTTCTTTCACTCTGATGATGATCCTTATTCTGATGTTTACACTGTCTATTATTAATATAAATTAAATTCATCTCCTTTATGATTAGTGTTTGCATGGTATGGCCATTTTCATACTTTTACTATTAATGTAATCTGCCTCTTCTATGTCTTTATATTTAAAGATTACTTTCATAGACAATACATTTGGATCTTTTAAATAGGGTGTTATACAGTTTTCATTTAATGTACTTATTGAAATGCTTGAGTTTAAGTCTACTGTCTTGCTGGTTAGTCTCCATTTGTCTCATCTGTTCCTTCTTTCCTTTTAAACTTTCTTCCTTTGGATTAATTGAGTAATTTATAGGATGCCATTTCATTTCTATTATTGACTGTGACATAGACAGCAAGATATTCATAGATAATTTTGATTCTTTCTGTATGACTTTTAAGCTTATTTACAACAATTGTAGAGTAATCTTTATTCTAGTGACAGTTTAGTCCCATGGCTAATTCATGACACTTCTTGAGTCTCTATTGAATACTCTGTCTCATCCAAGAAAATTCTTCATTCTGGCTGGTTGGAACTCAGATGCCTCCTAGCCCTGCGTGACTTTCTGGAATCATTTATTTAGCTCGTGGTTTTAGTAACTTTTTGTTAGGACCTGTGGAATCTTATGTTACACACACAGCATAATATTCAGTCAAGCGTCATAGTATACAGTGCATATTTCTGGGGCTTATTTTATCCATGCCTTCCTTCTTTCTAGACCTCATAACCTTCATTCACCTCCGCCTCTTTGACATCTGATCTGTAGTTCTCCAAATCAGTGAGACTCTAACCTCTCTTTGGGGTTTTCCCCTGTAATCCCATTGTGCAGAGTGTTCATCCAGGTGAAAAGTCAAATGAACCACAGAGCTCATCTTATTTGTATCCTTATTTCCCTTATTCCAGAGTTCACAGCCCTGCGTTGCCTCAAGTATAAAAACCCTTAACACTGTATAAGAAAAAATATGTAGCTAATAACTGCTTTATTTTTAAGAAAATAAAAAAAACTTCTCATAGACTGAGAAACAGTTTAGTTCAACCTCTTTTTTATATGCATACATATGTGTGTGTATATATATAATATATGTGTATAAAATATGTTAGTTTCTGGGTATACCAACATCTATTCCTTTAATCATATGTATCCTTTCTCTTTAGTTATGATTGATCCCTGATTTAAATAGTAAAATTTTGGTCTTCTCCAGACATTCTTGTGTTCCTTTAAAATAATAAGATCACAGCTGAAAATAAAGTAACATCATATGGACTGATCACCCATAAGTTCATGGAACACTTATATACTTTTTAATATAATGTATAAAAAAGAGAGCTAAAATATTTTGAGATTAGATAATAGGGATTTTTAGTAGAATTGATGTTTCTTGAGTGCCTGCTATTAATACTAACAACTTTTAACCTTTTTTTGAGAAATTACTATGTGTTAGATACTGTGCTAAGCATGTTACACTTATTAGCTCATTTACTTTTCACAATAATCCTAAAATGAATTTCCTCGATTTAGAGGTGATAAGACCAAGGTTCATAAAATGAGGAACTAAAGGGCTCAAATAAGATTATCTAATCATTGAACTTATGAAAGACAGTAATTTATTCACACACCTAGAAATGGCAGAATCAGGAAAAATATCATGTCTCTCAATCTATTGCTTTTCCCCCACAACTTATTTTTTTTATAATGCCAATGTCAGAATATCAATGATATAAATTTTCCCTAGTCTTATAATTTTGATAATGCTTCTGGAAAAAAGCAAACTGTAAATAGAATTTGTAACTTTGCTAAGACACTAGCTAAAGTAGAATTAGAATGCGCTATTCCTGATTCTCATGAGAATTTCTCATCACTTGACCACATATGTTCATGTTCCAATTGCAGAAACTCAGCCAATTCAAAATACAATATTCCAATTTGCTAATCGCCCTCCAAAACTACTACCCAAGAGATGCAAGGACATATGTTGGTAACCAATTTAGCCTTATCTTGCTTCAACTACATTTTATTATAAACAAAATAATTTATGTGTGACAATTACAATGATTCTACCCAATATTTTCAGAGCTCATTTACTAAACACATGAAATTTAATCATTTACTTTATCAGAATTGCATGTCACCGGTACAGAGCTAACCTTGCTTTATAAGCTCACTTGTCAGATATTTTGTAGGTTTAATGTGTGCTGAGTATAGATTATGTAATCAAATGAACTAATTTGCATTTAAAAATGCACTTTTTGCTATTTTAATTTTCTTGATCTTTCCTATGGCTGATGTACCACAGGCAATATAGAAATTACTGTGTTTTGTGAATATTTAACAGAATATCTCTTTTTGGATAATGTAGCCTCTTTATAATACAGTAAGAAATTAAATTTGTAGAAAGCTTTCTTTCAACATGTAAAGTTTTAGATAGATATTTTATACCAATTTTAAACATCTTAATTCTTGAAGAAACCTTAAGAGAATCCAGGGCCCTTTGGAATATAAATCATGATGTTCCCCCCCCCAATTTTTGAATGGAATAGTCAAGAATAATAAAAATCAGATGACTAGCCCAAAGATATCCAAGAAGTAGAAGTGGCTGTTGCTAGATAAGAATACAGGTTTTCTGCTTTCTGCTGTATTAATTCATTATCAGTAAAAAGTCTAATAAACCTTAGTCCCAATTATCTGACTCTAGTATATTTATTTAAGATTAAATTGAAGGGAAGGAGTAATTCTGGCTATTCCCATATCATTTTTACCTATCAGCAGATACTGCATACTACACATATTTAATTTTGATGATGAATTCATGAACACTAGATGGTTAAAATGTTGTTATAATGTTGATCTAAATAACATTTTAAAATACTAAACATTTGGCCAAACCAAAAAAAACATCAATTCTGTATGCCAGATGAAACTACTAGATTGCCTTGTACATCAAAATATCTTTCTAGGAAGAAAAATGGTCTCAACTAAACATTATAATTTTTTCTTTAAAGACAAGGCTTCACTCTGTCACTCAAGCTGGAGTGCAGTGGTGCAATTATAGCTTTCTCTAACTTGAAATCCTGGGCTCTAGATATCCTCTGTCTCAGCCTCCTGCATAGCTAGGACTATAGGTGAGTGCCACCACACCTGGCTAATTTTCATATTTTTTTGAGAGATGGGATCTTGCTTTGTTTCCCAGGCTGCTCTTGAACTCCTGGACTCAAGCAATTCTCCTGCCTTGACCTCCCAAACTGTTGGAATTACAGTTGCGAGCCATGGTGCCTGGCCTAAACATCATGTGTCTCTAAAGCACATACAAAGTGTTTGAACAATACTGTTCAAAATAATTAATTTAAAATTTTCTATGTCGTGAATTTTTATAGCGATTTTGACCTTACAAACATCCCCTTGAATAAATGGAACAGGTATTACCATCATTTCCATCTGAATGGTGAAAAAGAAAAACTGAGAGCAATTTAGCTCAAATTACTACCAAAGGTTGTATGCACTGGAAGTGATAGATTTGGAAATTCTTCCAGGTCTTAACTCAGATTTTGTTATTGATCCACAATATTTTTAAACTAAGATGCTTGTTATGCTATGGCCTGCTTATGAGTCAGTTATCCAAGATTAAATCACTACCTGTGGCAGTAAAATAGAAGGAAATAAACTTGCCCTCAAAAACAATGATGCTGGAACTTACTAACAGTAAGTTTACAAAAATATTGTCACTCTAAATAGTGAACCACCTGACTTCAAGCACATATAATTTCCAAGTAATTGGGATCATTTATATTTAGGCTGCATTAAGTATAGTGAATAAAATGTGGTTTTAAATCTCTGTAGAATTCTGTCTGTTCTGATTTATGTGATGTTCATTAAAATAGTATAGCTATTTGATAAAATTTTAGAATACAGCTGTTCAGCTGTTTTTCTAGGATGTTGTTTTCTCACATTTTATAAGATAAAATTGTCAATTTTGCTTTTAAATAAAAATTTTGAAATTCTATTCATATTTAGTGTCACTTCAAAGTAACAAGGAGCTTTTCTAATAGTTTTCAACTTTAGCTTTAGTTTTTGGGATGTGAAGAAATTCTGAGGAGGTTAGAATAATATTTATTTTAAAAATAATTCATTACTTTGCCTTTCGAGTGATTTATAAACTGGCTCACATTTTTTTATCACTGTAATATCAATAAAAATTTAGTGTTTTGTGCTCTCAAGAAGTTTTTAAGATATTTTATTCTAAATTTAGAGAATGGGAAATTATTACCATAGTCTCACTCAGTGCCCTTGAATCCATTCTTCTTCCAAATGTAAACTGAATGTAGGCATATGTATATGTTTGCTTTAGAAAAGTAAAGAACACATTGCATGTCACTTTTAAAAAGCCATTGATTGAGTGAAGCTAGTCTTTCCATTCACAAACTTAGATTTTACAAATTTGAACACTGTATGAATTCTATTAATTTAATACCAGACTCTGGAAATCCATTAAGCACATTTCTTGCTAGCTCTGTCTAGAATTACAGAGGTGGTCACTTCAGTGAGAAACTGTGACTATCTCTTACTGACATATCTCACTTATTCTCTATTTTCCAATCCATATTATTATGGACTGAAATGTGTGCTCTCCCCAAATTCCTCTCTTGAAGCCCTAAATCCCAATGTGACTGTATTTGAAGATAGATCCTTTGAAGGGATAATTCATCTTAAATGAGGTCATAAGGGAGGGCAAGGCTCTAATTTCATAGGACTAATGCTTTTCTAAAAAAAAGAAAAGACGCTGGAGAACTCTCTGTACTCAAGCACAGAGGAAAAGACCTGTGAGGACGTGAGGAGAAGACGGCCATCTGCAAAACAAGAAGAGAGTTTCATGAAAAATGAACACTGAGAGCACTTTGATCTCAGATTTCCAGACTCCAGAACTGTGAGAAAATAAATTTCTGTTGTTTAAGCCACCCATTCTATCATATCTTGTTATGGCAGTTTGACCAGACTAATTAATATACGTCTATCCACTTTTTCATACCTTTCGTGACTTACAGATATTTATGCTATCCTTCTCAGAAGTGTTACCTTTTGCTTCCTGGCAGTGTCTTCAGCATTTTACCTTTCCACACAGAGATGATACCCAAACTAAAACAATTAGAAATTTCTCTTAAGTTCTGGGAACTTTATTAGAAAATAAAGAATACAATAGCTATTCGTCAAGTCATAGATGTATGAAATGTCTATCAAAATCTCATTTTCTTTGCAGAAACAGAAAAATCCATCCTAAAATGCATATGAAATCTCAAGATATTCTAAAAAATCAAAACAATCTTGAAAAAGAACAAAGTTGGAGGGCTGCCACTTCCTAATTTCAAAACTTATCGTAAAGCTAAAGTAATCAACACAAGATGGTAGTGAAATAAAGACAGACATACCATCAGTGAAATAGAATAGAAAATTCTGAAATAAATCCTCACATATATGATCGAATTATTTTTGACAAGGGTGCCAAGATCTTTCAATGGGGAAAGGACAGTTTTTTGTTTTTTTTTTTAAACAAATGATGTTGGGAAAACTGAATATCCACATGTTTAGACCTTTATCTTACACCACATACAAAAATTAACTTAAAATGAACCAAAGACCTAAACATAGAACTAAAACTATAAAACTTTTAGGAAACAGGGGAAAAGCTTTATGACCCTGGATTTGGCAATGATTTTTTGGATATGATACCAAAAACATGGATAATGGAAGTTAAAATAGAAAAATTGATCTATATAAAAAACTTAAAAACAATTGTGCATCAAGGGAAACAAACAATAGAGTGAAAAGGCAATCTATAGAGTAGAAAAAAAATTTCATAAAGTATGTCTGATAAGAGGTTAATATCCACCATATATAAAGAACTTTTACAACTAACAACAAAAAGACAAACAATTAAAATATGGGAAAAAATTGGATAGGTATTTCTGAAAAGAAAATACACATATGAAAATATGCTCAACATTACTAATCGTTAGAGAAATGCAAATCAAAACCACAATCAGATACTGCCTCTTACCCATTAGGATGACTAACATAAAGAAAGAAAAAGAAAGAAACAAAGAGAGAAAAAGAGAAAGAAAGAAAGAAACAAACAAACAAATAAATGTTGGAAAATATATAGAGAAATTAGAAACCTTGTACACTGTTGTTGGTAATGAAAAGTGGTGTAGCACTATGAAAAAAAGTATGATGGTTTCTAAAAAATTAAAAATAGAATTATCATAGAATCTAGCAATTTTACTTCTGAGTATACACCTGTTATGAACTGATTGTGTCCCCACATAATTCATATGTTTCAGTGTTAACCCCGTACCTCAGAATGGGATTGTATTTGGAGATAGGGTCTTTAAAGAGGTAATTAAGTTAAAATGAGGTCATTATGTTGGGCCCTAATCCAATATGGCTGGTATCCTATCAACAAGATGAAATTAGAACACAGATCTACACAAAGGGAAGACTATGTGAAGATATAAGGGTAAGACTGACATCTATAAAAGTCAAGGAAAGAGGTCTCAGAAGACATCAAACCTGCCAACACCTTAATCTTGGATTTCTAGCTTTCGGAATTGTGAGAAAATAAATTTCTGTTGTTTAAGACACCCAGTCTGTGGTCTTTGTCATGGCATTCCTAGCAGACTTATACAATACCCCAAAAAATTGAAATCAGGCTTTCCAAGAGATATTTGTACATTGATGTTTACAGGAACATTATTCACAATAACACCACAATAAGCACCAACAAAGTGTCCACCAAGAAATGAGTGGATAAACAAAATGTGGTATATACATACAATGGACTATTGTTGAGCCTTATAAAGGAAAGGAAGGGAATTCTAACATATGCTACAACATGGATGGACCTTGAGAACATCATGCTAAGTGAAATAAGCCAGTCACAAAAAGATAAATACTCTGTGATTCCACTTATATGCAGTACCTAGAGTAGCTAAATTCATAGAGACAGAAAGCAGAGATATGGCTGCTAGGAATGGGGGAGGGGGAAAAATAGGAAGTTGTTATTTAATTGATATACACAAAAATGTTAATATAATTAACACTACTAAACTGTACATTTAAAATTGCTTAAGATGGTAAATTTTATGTTATGTGTATTTCATCAGAATTTTAAAAACAGGCTTAAAATACAGTTAGGTGAAGAAATAAGCCCTAAGATTTAATAGTACATTAGGGAAATTATAATTAATGATAACTTATTGGATATTTTAAAACAGCTAAAAGAGGAGAATTGTAATGTTCCCAACACAAAAAAAGATAGATGTTTGAAATAATGTATATCCCAATCCCCTGACTTGATCATTACACATTGTATACATGTATCAAAACATCACATATACTCCCCCAAATATGTATAGCCATGATATAAAAAAAAAATTGTTTTGTAAAAAAAATACCAAAAAAATAAAATAAACTAGGTTTTTGCAATGTGATGGTCCTCTTTAGTTGTTAGTGTCTGCTATTTTTGTTTTCAATCAATGAACATCAATATGAGTATTGATTTGGCTGTAATAATTGATATAAAAATTGGAGTTGCCTGTAAATTTCAGGACATTTAGTCAAATTTGAATTTCAGATAAACAATGAATAGTTGCCAGTATAAATATTTCCCAAATATTTTGTGGCACATAATTATACAAGATATCTGTTGTTTATGTGAAATTTACATTTGATTGGGCACCCTGTGTTTTTATTTGCTAAATGGGGCAAGTCTAACAAAAATATACGTATATTTTATACTTACATTTTATATTTTCATGATACTTTACTATAGAAGAGTGAATGTTATTCTGTGTAAAAGAAATGTAGTGTCTTATGTTTGAGTATTTGGAATTATAAAGAGAGGGAATATCTGAGATGTCAAATTTACCAGCATTGGTGACATTTTGAATATGTAAGTGGCCCTGGTAAGGGAGTACCTTCCAAAAATAGCTCTTCTAACCTGCAGTTTTTACTCTAGTTTCTTATTCACTCTCCTTTGGCACTTAAAATATTTCTACACATAAACCTATCTAACCTCTTTTTTAAAATACGACTTTTTGTGGTAGGGATAATATCATAAAGGTATTTCTTGGGATGTAAAGTAACTGCTTTACACACACACACACACGCATATTCACATACAGATACACATTTGTTTCTATGACCAAATAAATCTATTAAATGTTGCATCGAGTTTGGAAATGTCTGCTTTCATTGATTGCTAATCATTAGTCAGTCAACAAAACAGTTATATATCAATAAAGTAACAGTAGAAAGTGGAAAGCACATATAACTTGTAATCAGAAAATCTGTGTTTGAATCCCGGACTTGCTATTTTATTGGCCTGGTGATCATGGACAAATTGTATAGCCTGTTTAGTAACGTTGGTATAATAATAATACCTATTACTCAGGATTATTTTGAAAATTGAAAATGAATGTAAAAATTATATATCATCCTACCTGATGATACAGAAACATGTAGGAAGCTATTAGCACATGAGGAATTGGGGAAATGTCAATGAGAATAGGCTTGATCAGAGTCTGAAGTGCTGCCTTTGGGGATGGGAAGAAGTGGAGTGCGGGTACTCTGGGAGCAAAATAGAGAACAAAGTAGAAAAAAACTAGAAAAGTATTAAAGTAATAAGACACATCACAAACTTCCTATATATTTCTTGGTCTTTCCCACTTCGGGTATGAGAAGTTAACAGAGAAATAGAATCAGCAGTTTAGAGTAGAGGAGTTAAAGAAGAGGAGGTAGCAGTTAGAGAAAAGGAGAGATTTTGGATTTTTACATCTTCTCATTTTACAGATTAATATACTGAGTATACTCTGGAACAAAAAGGAGAAGAAGGAAATACTATATGTTGAATAACCGACAGGAGCCGGATACTTTATTAAATTTTTCACACTCAAATGCTTATTCAATACTTGAAAAATATGGCTATGGTTATCGCTTTTTTTTACAGATGAGGCACTTCAGGTGTAATGTAGTGAAGGAGGCTGAAATGATACAGTTCATTAAATGACACAACATAGATCCAAACCTAGACTATTTAAATTCAAAGTCCGCGTTTTTATGTATGACACATATAATCTCCCTGAATGCTCTTTCTTATATCATGCCCAAGGAAATAGGAGGTGTCTATTATTGTATATGCATATAAAATCTCACAAAGCTCACTTGTGTCTAGCCTTGGGAGACACAGAAGTATATTAAGCATACACACAAACACACACATGCACACAGATCTATCGATTTATGTATATAATACAGATATATAAAAAAATATATTCTCATATATATACACATGTGTGTATATTCGTATATGGTTAGGGAAAATTAAAATGTTTGTGAAAATGAAAGATTTCATGGTTGACAGGGCTCTTTTGAAATTCTTACGAATTTGTTTACCATACATATCAAACTCGAACTGTTCTCATATTACAAAGAGATTTCATTTATCAATCCCACCTTCACGCCACCAATTTGAGGGCAAGCAATTTTAAATAAATACTTTTTTTTAAGTTTTAAAAATTTTCCAACAACGTATTTTTTTTTGCTATATTGTCACATTATATTGAGTGCTTTTTCAAAATAATACAATAACCATGGTAGATGTATTCGATGACAGAAGGATTGGCTATTTAATAAGCATCTAGAAGGAATTAAAAATGGATCCATATCATACACTATTTACAAAAGTTAATACCAATTGGATTGAAAAATTTATTATTTTTTTGCAACACTATAAGAAAATCTAGTAGCTAATGTGCAGTACAAGAAACCTAAAGTATCTAGCAACCCAGAGTTAGCTAAATAAAATTTAAACCATTTGTGTGACAAGAATAATAATAAGAAGAAAGATCAATAGGCATATTATATATCTGGAAAGAAAGACAATGTGACTACCAGGCAACATTCATTTTAGTAATACACAAAAAGTTCTTACACTCTGATAAGAAAAAAAGACAAAATATACAATATAAAAATGGACAAAATACATGAATACACAATGTGCTAAAAGCAAATCCAAATGACTAACATACCTGGGAAAGGGAAATTCACTAGTTACCTGAGATAGAAATCAAAATAACAATTATTCATCTGAAAAAACTATAAAATACTCTAAAATCTACTGCGGGCGTGGATGTGAAGTGAAAGGATACTGTTTGAGGTTGCTAGTGGAATTGCAAAGTGATTTAGCCTTGTTTAACTTCTGTTTCAGAAAGCTTTATATATTGGTTGGTAAGATGAGAATCTGGAAATATCTACTAAAATTGAAAATAAAAGGCAATTCATTTTCTAGAAAGCTATCTTATAGAACCAACTGTATCAATTTATAAGAGTTTGTATATAAAGATACCTATTGCAGAGTAAAAACGGGAACAAAAACACAATTCTGCATATGTATCTATATATACATATGTTTATACATACATATACATAAAAGAGAGAGTCTATAAAAGATTATTAAAATGTGGAGAAAAATACATTTGAACACATGCTAAGTTTTTGACATTGGGTTATTTGTGGTGAGGATGGGGATGGACGGCTCTGATCAGGAAGGAGAAAGGCAATGTATCAGTATTTAGAGATTTCCTATCCATGATGTTAAAAACTAATATTAATAAAAATAAAATTAATGAAACCACACGATAAATTGCATAAATTGGGTAGTTTTTTTAATGCAACTCTACATAGAGGCAATAAAATAGACTCTTTGTTTTTTCAAAGCTCATTGAAAATAAGTCTAATAATATTGAATACAATAAATAAAATAATGGCTTTGGAAATTAAGTTAGTCATTCATATCTTCTCATAACAGAATCTTTATATTATTTGAAATAGGATGAAAATGAGGAAACTGTTTCTAGCCAAATATTAGCTAATTGATGGTGAATGACTTAGAAATCTGCTAGTTTAAATTGGACTCTAATAAATCTTAAAGGCAAATTAGAAATTTTGAGTAAAATCGCTTTCAAAGTTAAACTGTCCTTTTTTTTGTTGTTGGTAGTGTTTGACTTCACTTTAAACTGCTGGAAGCTGATCCTTTTCATGTCCATGTTTGAGGAAGTGCTGAAGGTCACATCATTCAAAGCCAACAGCAGCAGGCATCCTACCAAGATAATCTCTAAAGAGGTCAGAGGTGAGAATGACACAGAGAAGTGGCAAATTTTACCGGGTCGGTTCAAGGAATTTCTCCCTCTTTCTTATAGGGGAACTCTTTTCAACAGAAAAAGAAAAGGTTCCACTAAGTAGACAATGGGATTTCCTCCATTTTATGTATATTTAGTTATTTTTTCATGAGATAAAAGGAATAAAGCATTTATTTTCTTAGTGTTTAAGGAAGAGTATAATGTTTGGTTCAAGATAGGTTATTTATTTGGGATTTATTGGTGCTATGCACCAGATTGTGTCCCCTTTGTAGACTTCATATGCTCAAGCCCTAACCCTCAATGTGACTGTAGTTGGAAATTGGTCCTGCAAGGATGTGATCAAGGTTAAATGAATTTATAAGAGCTGGGACCTAATCAAATAGGACTGGTAAAATGTCCTTATAAGAAGGACCTTATAAGAAGAGAAAGAGACTCCAGAATTTTCTTTCATTCTGCTATGTGAGGACACAGTGAGAAGCTGGTCATCTGCAAGCCAGGACAGAGGGCCCTCACCAGAATCCAGACCCTGTCGGAACCTTGATTTTAGACTTGTCTTCAGAACTGTGAGAAAATAAACTTGTGTTATTTAAGCCATCCAGGCTATGTTATTTTGTTATGGCAGTCTGAACCAGCTAAGACAACCTGCAAAACAATGTGTCAGCATGTTTTCTGTTTAATTTGTGTTGGCTTCCACTCTTTTGATATCTAGCAAGGGCGATGAATGTTCATCTGAATCAGCAGTTCCATCATTATCATCATTTTTCTAATTTATTAAGAGTGCACTTCATGTCAAATGCACCATGTTTGAAAGTTCCTATGATTTCATATTGCAATTTATTTTCTTATTTTTAATGAGTATTTGGAAAATAAGAGTTTGGCATTTTTTGCTTTTTCCACATAAAAGCCACATTTATACCATTTTTGTCAACATGGAATTTGAAATGATGATGGTTACAGCTTTGTTGATACAAGATTCATCTCTCCTTTATGTTTAAAGAGAGATGTTCAAAGGTTAGTTTCTGAGATTCAGTTATTTTGAACTTAGAAGTATAAGGAATTTGTTGAACATCAATTCTAAGATTTTTATTTTACAAATAAAAGCATTGGCTCAAGGGAATTGAAATGACGTACCCTTAGTTACACATTACGGTGATAAGAAAGGAGAAAATTTGCTAGCAGAGAGGCTGTGAAAGAATAAATGAAAATTGAAACAGGAACTGCAATTTGCTAAGTGTACCATGAATCACAAAGAGATAAATGGTGCTGAGAAAATCATGTTTATCACAGACCATCTAAATTCTCATTCTTTCAGCACGGGTTTATTGAGATGCATGTGGTTTTGATAAGACCGCACACAAACTGATCAACATTTGTTCCTTATGGACTCATAAATCCTAAAGATAAAGACCTCGGACAGTTCCAGCAGTGCCCTGGTTTACACAATCTGACCATGTCCCCTCAGGATCATCCTATGATTCCGACACCCAAATTCTGTAAGCAATTTGTCCTGAGTCTCCTCCTCCTCCTCATGAAACATCCCATGATTTCCCATGCTGTGTGGGGTGTCTTTTTTTTTCTGCAACAAGTAATAACTTATCTTTATTGACCACAAGTGTGTTTTTAGTGATCTTTTGTTGATGGGAATAAAGAATGTCCAAACCAAGAATTAGAAAATATAGAATTCTTTGGATTCTATTTCAGAAAGACTCACCCATACCTTAGATTTTATCCTGCCAAAAATTACTACCTTTTTTCAAATCTGATTTCTGGTTAACAATGAATCCTATTTTTCTACTTTGGCCTTTATTTATTTATTTTCCATTTTGAAGATTCTTAAATATGTTGATTACAACAGGGGAACATCTTAAAGGATATTAGTTTCTGAATTCAGAACCTGTGGCAAAAATTTTATCTACAGTCGTCCCCCGGCATCCACAGGAGATTGTTCCCAGGATCTTCCTCGGATAACAAAATCTGCAGATGCTCGAGTCCCTGATATCAAATGACATTATTGACATATAACCTCTGCACATCCTTCGCAAACTTCAGATCATCTCTAGAGTCTCTATAATAGTTAATACAATGTAAATGCTATTTAAATAGTTATTATACTGTATTCTTTAGGGTATAATGATGAAAATAAAGTGTACATATGTCAGTACAGAGCAATTTTTTTTCTGAATATTTTTGGTCCACAATTGGTTGAATCCATGAATGTGGAACCCAGGTACAGAGGACTGTCTGTAATCAAACTATCCTAGAAAAGCTATCTTAAATTTTCAATTAAAAATAGTATATGTTGTTTTGTGTAGGCACACATGTAAAATAATAAATTATGCACCAAGTAGAATTATGATATATTTGTACACCAAAATATATACAATTATGCACCAAACATTATATATTGTACACATACATGTTTTAATTTGACAGGTTAATTTAAATTATTATTTTTCTATTTGTTTTTCATGAGCATCCAGAGATACATTCCTGGTAAGAGAAATTCACAAGTGATATAATTGCATAGTAATACAGTTATGCATTGCTTAATGACAGGGATGCATCCTGTATAGGGCACTTACCATAAATGGAACATGCCAGATTAGCAGGTGCAGTGAGTAAGTGGTAAGTGACTATAAAGGCCTAGGACATTACTGTACAATACTGTAGACGTTATAAATACTGTACACTTAGGCTACACTAAATTTATAAAAAATATTTTTCTTTCTTCAATAATAAATTAACATTAGCTTACTGCAACCTTTTTACTTTATAAACTTTATATCTTGTTAACTCTTTGACTTTTTTGTAATAACATTTAGCATAAAACACAAACACATTGTATAGCCATATGAAAAACTTTTTACTTTATGTCCTTATTCTATGAGCTTTTTTCTATTTTTAAGGTTTTAATTTTTTTTTTATTATTTAAACATTTTTGTTAAAAACTAAGGCACAAAGACACATTTTACTCTGGGCATACATAGGGTCAGGATCATCAGTATCACTGTCTTCCACCTCCACATGTTGTCCCACTAGAAGGTCTTCAGGGGTGATAACATACGTGGAGCTGTCATCTCCCATGGTAACAATACCAACTGGAACACCTCTTGAAAGACTTGCTTGAGGCTGTTCTACAGTTAACTTCTACACATACAAAGAATACACTCTTAAATAATGCTAAAGAATATAGTGTAGTAGATACATAAACCAGTAACATAGGTATTTATTATTACTATCAAATATTATGTCCTGAACTTAATTGCATGTGCTACACTTTTACATGACTGGTAGTGAAATAAGTTTGTTTACATCAACATCAAACACTTGAATAATGCTTTGTGCTGTGATATTAGAATAGCCATGACAACTATGATGGCTATGACATCGCTAGACAATATGAATTTTCTGCTACATTACAATCTTATGGGACCACTGTTGTATATATGGTGCATGACTACATATGTTTTTGTGTTGTTCGAATACATAATCTCCCCTAGGCAGTTTATTTTACCATTCTACTCTAAAACATTGCTTTAGGAACAATTTTAATTATTTATTAAAAAATCATGCTAAGTGTGAGTGTGGAAGACATGCAAAAGCTACAACACTGCATAAATCCAGCTACTACCAGCAACTAACCAACAAGTTAACCTTAAAGAACTCCAAACATGAATTTTCAAATTATCTTGGGATAGCATAAAAATTAGGAATATTTAAAATAAAATATAGAATAATTCCATAAGCGGGGTCATTAGATTTTTCTCAGAATATAAATATCAGAAGAGCATTTTAATATATATTAGACAAATGGTCCGCAACTTTCTGGCACCAGGGACTGGTTTCATGGACAATAATTTTTCCATGGACCACGGTGGGGGCGAGGGTAAGGGAGGGAGCAAGGGGAGCTCAGGTAGTGATGCAAGAGATGGGGAGTGGCTGTAAATTCAGATGAAGCTTCACTCCTGCACCTGTCACTCACCTTTGATTCTTATTTGTTCCTAGTCTTGTGTACTAAACTGTTCAATGAAAATATGCAACAGTAAAGTAGAATAACATCTGGTGTTTCAGTCTAAAAATAGTATTTAAATTTGCCTATGTCAACTATTTGCAGTGTTATCTTAAGCAACTCACTTAAAATCTCTGAGATAATATTTGCTCATCATAGTAATAGATAACCTCTTTTTAGGGTTATTGTGAAGGTCAATGGGTACAATGCAGACATGGAGTTATTTTGTAAGATATAAGATATTAGGAATCTACATATTAATATATATTGAATTAAAATTATAAGTTCTAAAATCAAAGTAAGCAACAAATTTTTAAAACTTAAATATTTCATGATAGAAGTATCTTTTTCACAAAAATAAATATTTTATATCATGAGTTAACTGTCATGTCAGATTAAATGTTGTCTGGAAAGATGGAGTGAAAAACAGATCTATCACATAGTAATTATTATAACCTTAGTAAAATCACTAAGCCTTTCTGAACCTCAGTTTTCTCTTTTGCAAGTTTGGGACAGAGAAGAGAAGAGTGAAAAAATTACAATAAAATGAGTCTACTATTAATAGTTATAGCTACTGATATAGCAAAACAGTGCCTGATCCCTTCCACTCTTGCTTCAATTCCCCGGCACATCAACATTTCCCTATTCTGTTTCTTTTGTTTTTTTTTTTTATTTCAGCATATTACGGGGGTACAAATGTTTAGGTTACATATATTGCCTTTATCCCACCTGAGTCAGAGCTTCAAGCATGTCCATCCCCCATTAGATGTGTATATACCCATCCCCTCCTTTCCGCTCCTCAGCCACAAAAAACAGTGGTGATCTAGTACCTCTTGTATTATCCTGAAGGAGCTGGAGCCCATTCTCCTAAGTGAAGTATCACAAGAATGGAAAAACCAGCACCACAGGTACTCACCATCAAATTGGTATTAACTGATTAACACTTAAGTGCACCTATTCTGTCTCTGAGCCTTCTATTTCTTCCCTGTGGATTGTCCCCCACCCTTTATACCAAGGCTAGAAAATAAAACAAAATAAAACAAAACAAAACAAAACAAAAATCAAGTTGCTTCTCAATACTCTAGGCAAATCCCCATCATTCTTTCAACACGGTTCAGCCTAGGCATACTTATGTTTCCATATGACAGGTTCTGTTCCACCCGATAAAGAATTATCCTCACACTTCCCTTGCTTGCTGTGCAAACAAATTAAAGGTATGAAAACGGACAACGTGAAAAGGAGGCTTAACTTTAAAAAATATAATCGTCCCTAGATTTTTAATACATGCCTCCTCACCAAATATTCTTGTTTATTATTTAGAAGATTATAAGACACTGCAACTATATATTTTCACAATAAACTTGTTATCCATTTTCATTCAAATGAGACTTCATTGCAACTCGATATAATATTGACTTTTAAAAGCCGACCAAGAGCAATAAACCAGGGTTAGCATGCATTATGTTATCCCTTAACCTGAGAGTCAAATGACTCTTCTTCATTACTGTTGATATGGTAAATATCCTTATATTGCTGTATTTTACTCAGAAATCAAATGCGTTATTATCACACATGAAAAAATATCTTTTGCTGTACCTCAATATTTAGTATAAACTTATAAATTATAGAAACATTTTTTAGGGGCATTTTACCATAATATGAATTATTTTTGCATTTTCTTTAATCAACTTTGACAGAAAAGACTAACAAAAATGTCTTAATAGCTTGTCTATTGTAATAGAGAGGAAAATATACTGAATTAAACAAAAGTTAAGAAGCAGAAGCACTGAGTTGACATAACTAAATCCAGAGAATACTCAATTATGCAATGAATTCAGATTATGTAGGCAATATAGGAAATTATGAGAAAGAAATCCCAAAAATAGTTCCCCTTCTGATAGCAGAATTTTTAAGTTGTAAATTAATGAGATTGGATTTTTAGCTTTCACGTCATATTATCTTATTTTAAATCTCCATAAACCCTATCTAAGTTTTTTCTAGCCAAAAATGAATGAAATGACAAAAGCTTTTAATAATTCATAAAGCAGGAAAAGAAACAACCTAAAATTTTATTCAGTTAGCAAAGCAAAAACTATGATTTATTTTTTTGATTTATACTCACATTTTATGATAATTATAAAATAAAACATATGTCTAATTCATATGGATTATTTAGCCTCAAGTATTTTACAGAGACTCTGATTTTATGCAGACAGGTGGAGATAAAACTTGTATTTATATTGGGAGAAATTTAATCATATTAAATGTTTTGATTGGGGTCAGTGCTTGAGTTTAAATAAACATGACTTATTTACATTCTATCACAAATGAATATTTCTTTGGGATTCATTTTTCTTTGCTTTCAAATGAAACTCCATAGATGTTGGTATAATCATTAAATTTTAATCTTAACAGGCTATGACATGTTTGGCCACAGATCTACAGGAAGGCAATCAACATGTTCTATCAGTTTTAACAAAAACAACATGATTTTAACTGTCACTTTCCTAATCCAGGTTTTGTGTCAATGACTTCTTAATTCTAACAGAATTAAGTCCTGAATCCTCAGCCTGAACTGATTGTTTTTCCACTTTGGGGATTGCTGTGGACTAAATTGTGCCACCCCCACACCCAGAATTCAGATGTTGAAACCCTACCCCCGTCTCCATGATTGTTTTTGGAGATAGGGCCTTAGAGGAGGCAGTTAAGGTTAAAGGAGGCCATAAGGGTTGGGCCCTAAACCCAGAAGACTATTGTTCTTATAAGAAGAGGCAGAGACACCAGAAAGCTCTCTCTCAACATGCACACACAGATAAAAGGTCATGGGAAGACGGAGCAAAAGGTACAGTCTGCAAACTGGGGAAACAGGCCTCATCAGAAGACAACCGTATTAGCACCTTGGTCTTGGACTTCCAGACTCCCAGCCTCCAGAACTGTGAGAAAATAAATATCTGCTGTTTAAGCCACACAGCCTGTGGTAGTTCGTTATGGCAGCCTGAAATGACTTATGCAAGGGGCCAGTCTCCCTTATGAGTCCCATCTCTTCCTTCTCCTCTAGTGACTATATTAATTTTAGTATCTTTCACTTATAACTTTGACTCATACTTATCTCCCAAATTTACCTGCTAGAATTCTACCTAGCCTTTAAAGCCTATGTCAGATCCAACTTTAAAATATATGTTTCCTCTTTCCCATATAATTCCCTCCCCCAATGGCATATGAGCTCTCTTACTTGGAGTGCCTGAACACTTTTCTATATCTGCAGTGTGATCATTATGTATTGACTCACATTCTAGATATTTGTCACTTATATCATTTTCTCTATTAGATTTGTTAAACAACACTTCATATTACTTAACTCTTTCTGCAGATCTACCATATGCCAATTTATGATTACCTGCTAGGTGTCTTTGTCACTGTTGTTAAGTAGAAGTGAGAAAAAAGAAAATTATTATTATTACTATTACTTAGAAATTAGAGAATGGCAAATTTCAACTCAACATGAGGAAGTTCTTTCTCACAGTCATAGGTGACATAAAGTTAGCAATAGTATTTCAAATAAGATGTTATAGATGAGAGTGTCTCATGAGGAACAATGGTATCTGATTACCTCCGTGTTTCTTTTCAATTACTGTATACCGTGCTTTTGAATAAAGAAAATATTCAGCAATATTTACTGCTATTTATTTGAGTTGATTGTGTATCAGGGTAGCTAACTAGTATAATCCACATGCAATTATCATCAAATTGCAAGATATGTAACTAAACAAAGGTAAGCAACACAAACTAATTTTTATCTCACTACACTCTATGGCTTTCTTTATGCTGGAATCCTTTATGTGGAACTCACGTGAGCTCACTATTGAATTTGTGGGGAGAGGAATCAATTCTCTCATTTAAAAAGAAGAAGCTATGTAAAATTTTGCCCCAGATTCTTTACTGAAAATAGTTCCCAGTAGAGAACATTTTCTTTCTAATTTTTCTTCTCACTCCAGCTGCCTAAAAATCCTTTTTTTCCCTTGCTATCATTCTATGAATTATTCTTTGTCTGGCCTTAATATAAAATTTCATGAAACAATGAGATATATAGGTATCTCTAGGGATATCTCTGTCTCTATAGATATACCCACATTTTAATGGAGATTTAGGGATGTAAAACAAAATATTAGTAGGCTGAAAAGAACTGGCCTGAAGACAACTTTTGTTATATTTATATAAAAAAATTAAGCTGACGACTAGCATAAGTTTCAGGTGACCTACTTGACACATCATTTTAAGTTAATTACTGGTTATTCTTATCTTTTATACCATGTGTGAAAAATTTCACAACAGATCATAGAGCCATTTTTGCCTAGATGAGTTTTGCTTTTTTAATGGAAAATATATTTTAACACATTCTATATTCAGAATACTTACTAAATTAAATTGGGTTTCTTCCTGATTAACCTAGAGTTTGAGAATATTCTGATTATTTCATAGTGTTAAAAATTTAACATCTATTTGCTCTCTCTTATGAAAAATTATACATCTATGCATGTAATTTTTCTGCCTTCTATGAAAGAGTATACTTCTCCACCCAATTGACTTTGGGCTTGGCTATGTGACTTGGTTTGGTCAATAAAATCTGTGTAAAAGGGACAGTGTACCAGTTCTGAGCAGAAGCTTTAATAGTCATTGTACATGTCTGCCAGTTTCTTATTTCAACTGTTGCCATGAAAATAGCATATACTGAGAGACGTTGCTCTTTTAACCTTGGTTCCTGAATAAGAAAACATGTGAAGCAAACCCATAGTCTCAAGTCAGAAAACCTGAATCTGATACACAGCCTTATGTAGAACCATAGCTGATTTGAGGACCACCTAGTACAAAACACGGAAGCTTACTGCTGTAAGCCTCTGAGATTTGGAATTATTTGACTAATAACAAAAAATTTAGATATCCTATAGCCTGTAATTACATAGCCACCAAAGACAGTCTTTATTATTTAAGACTTGACAAGCAATTCACTAGGATTCAAGAAAAGTCCTAGTTTATATTTATGAATTTATCTCTGGTTAGAATATTTAAAAATTTGGTAAATTATGTTTTTAGGCTACTATCCTTTAAAATGTTCCCCAGAGACTTTCACTTCTAGGAAAATAGAGTAGACATAGTTTATTCTTTCCACTAAATCCAACTAAAACCCTGAACATTACATGTGAAACAAACATAAGAAGATTTTGAAAGATATATAGAAGAAGGTAGATTGTCCAGGGACCTGGAAAACTGAGAAACAACAGTGGTGAGTACTCTGGGTTATCTTTTTGTCTCCTGTATTCCAGACTTGAAGCTAAAGAAACTGGCAACACAGAAGTATCAGTGAACATAGATAAATGCCTATTATCTCTAGCCAAAGGACTATGAAAGGGGTAGCCAGGCAGAACAAAACAACTTTTAGACAACAACCATTCTAGTCTAGATAAACAGCACAGGAAAAAAAAAACTGTGGCCCCATCCCAACCACACTAGCAAAAGCTAAGTGAGGATTCTAGACTTCCACCCCTGCAAAACTATAATAAGGCAACTGAATGTCTCCACTGGGGTAATGTCAGAAAAGATCAAGCACGAGCTGAAATTTTCTTCCCTGCTAGATAGTAAACTATTCCCACTAGAATGGTGTCAAAAGAAACCTAGTGGAGAGTTATAACATTAACCATGGTCCAGTTATAATGAGGCCACTCTCACCGTCATGTCAATGGAGACTACATGAGGACCAGTAACTCCCAACCTTCCCAGCAAAAAAAATGTAAATTAAAAAAAATATGAATCTTCCCTACCCTTCAGTGTCAATCAGCTGAGTGGAGAACCTAGAGTTCTACCATTTCTTTTTTTTTTTTGTCAGTAATGAGTCAGCATGTCTGCTCCCCCCTTTCCCTGCTGGAGCAATGTCAGGGAAAAAAAAAAACAGCTGAATTATAAGATTTAAATAAGATTCAGAATTTTATACCATAACATGAATATAAAAATGTCTTGGTTTCAATAGAAAATTGCTCATCATACCAAGAACAAAAAATATTTTCAAGTAAATGCAAAGACACAATCAATTGGTGTCAACAGAGACATTATAGAGAAGTTAGAATTATCTGACACAAAGCTTAAATCAGCTATGATGGTAAAAATGCTTTAATGAGCAACTAAAACCACACTTGAAACAAATTAAAGAAAAAAGAAAAGTCAGCAAAAAATGTTAATAGAAGATATAAAGAAAAAAATGGAAATTTTAGAACTGAAAAATAAAATAACAAGTGAAAAGCCCAGTGGATGGGTTCACTAGCAGAAAGGAGTGGACAAGGGAAAGAAACAGTAAGCTAAAAAATAATACAATAGAAATGACCCAATCTGAACAACAGAGAGAAGATAGACTGGGGGAAAAAAATACAACCTGAAGAACCTGTGGACTAACAAAAGAACTAACTTTCATGTCATCAGAGTCTCAGTTCTTCTATTCTTATAGGAGAAAGAGAGCAAGGCTGAAAATGTATAGACTAATTGAAAGTAAAATGATGAGAAAATAATATTCCATGTAAACATTTATCAAGGGAAAGCAGGAGTGACTATAATAATATCAGATAAAGTAGACTGTAGAGCAAAGAAAATTACCAGAGACAGAGAGGGGCATTGTTTAAATCATAAAAAGATCCATCTACCCCACCCAGAAGGCATATCGGTGCTAATTATGTATGCACCAAACAATAGAGCTGCAAAATATGTGAAACATAAACTGAGAGAACTGAAAGGAAAAATGAACAAATCCATAATATAGTTGGAAACTTCAACTACAACTAAAAAGAAAATCAGCAATGATAAAGAACTCAACACCACCATTCTTTAACATCTAAATGACATTTATAAAACATTCTATCCAACAACACCAGAGAACACATTCTTTTCAAATACTCATGAAACATATGCCAAGATAGACCATATCTTGGGCCATAGAATGAATCTCATCAAATTTTAAAAGTTTGAAATCATATAGAATGCACTTTCTGACCACAAGGGAATTAAAATAGAAATCAATAACAGAACAATAAAATTTCCAAACTCTTAAAAACTAAACCAAACAATTTTTAATAATCCATGGATGGAGAAAGGAATCTTACATAAATAAAAAATACATTGAACTGAGTACAAATGAGAATATACCAAAGTTGGTGACCACAGCTAAAGCAGTGCTAAGAGACAAACTGGTAACACTAAAAGCATATTAGAAAAGAACAAAAGTCTCGGTATCATAATCTAAGTAGACATTTCAAGAACCTAGAAGAAGTAGGGCAAAGTGCATATGGTGAAAACAGAAGAATGAAATAATAATTATAATATAAGAAATTAATTAAAGTGAAAACAAGAAAACAATAGAGATAATCAATGGACCTAATAGCTGGTTTTTTGTAAGTGCAACAACATTGAAAAACCTTTAACAATACTGACAAAAAATAAAAAAGAGATGACACAAATTATAATATCAGAAATAAAATGAGATATTATTATGGATCTTGTAGACTTTAAAAGAATAATAATAACATACTACAAAGAACTCATCTTACATAAATATGACAATTTATATAAAATTCCTCAAAAGACACAAATTATCACAACCTACCCTATATGTATTAGATAAATTGAATAGCCTTATAATTATTAAGAATGTTGAATTTGTAAGTTAAAAATTCCCAAAAGAAAAACCTCAAGACCCAGATGCTTTAATTTGGAAAAGTTTACCACACATTCAAGGAAAAATTAATACCAATTCTACACAATCTCTTCCAGATAATAGCAGAGGAGGAACCACTCCCCTATTTATTTTATGAAAATAGTCCTAGCCTGATACCAAACCGAAGAGAGCACCACCAACAATAACATAAACGAAAAACAAAAAACCAATTGTTCTCATGAATACAGATGCAAAAATTCTTAATAAAATATTAGTAAATAGAATTTAGCAACGCATAACACTATAATATACACCATGACCAAATGTGGCTTATTCCTGGGATATACGTCTAGTTAAATATTTGAAAATGAATCAATATAATCCATCATACTAATAGGCTAAGGAAGAAAAATCAGATGATTGCATCATTCAACCTAGAAAAAAAAATGGTAGAATTCAATATCCATTAATGATAAAAGCTCTCAGAAAAGTAGGAATAGAGGAGAAATTCTACAGTTGATCTAGAAATAAATCCAGCCATCATTATATTTAATGATGAAAGACAGAATGACTTTCCCCTAAGACTGGGAACGAGACAAGGATGTGTGCTGTCATCGTTTGTTCGACATAGTGCTAGAAGTTCTAACAAACACAACAAGACAAGAAATGGAAGTACACGGCATAAAAACCAAAAAGAAAGAAGTAAGATTGACCTTACTTGTAGAGGACACGATTGTCTACTTAGAAATCTTAAGGAATTTAAAATATGCCCCATATTGTACCCTTTATTATTATTTTATTGGTCTTATTCCAGTGGATTTCATGAGAACATGGCATAAGAGTGTGAACAAAAGATGTGGCACTTCAGAGTTTTCAATTATCTGCACCTGTGTTGTTCCTAGCCTATTCGACTCTATTTTGGATAGAATATTTAGCATTACAATGCTTTGAAGTTATAATTAGGGATTATTTAGACCTCTCAGTGATTGCTTGCTTAGCACCAAGGTCAAGCAAGCCTCAAGGTACATTCCCTGGCCTAAGTAAACAAAGGGTAGCTGGCTAGAGAGTGACTGGTAGAAAGGAAGAGAAGAGGAAGGGACATTGAGTCTGAGGGAAATTTCTAGACATTTCAGAGGTCAACTTCTTAAGAATTGAAAGGTAGCTCAATGATAAGCATACAAAAAAGTTGTACTATCTTCTGGAATCTGAGCAACTTTAGAAATTCAGTCTTGTTCCTGGTCAGCTATAGATTTTACCTGATATGAATTATCTCTGCATACCCTTCTAGATGCTGGTGAGAATAATGAAAGGTTATAAAAATAAAATCTTAAGAAATGTTGAAACGAGGGGTTAAATTTTTCCGTTCCCTACTTTTTCATTTCAAAGAAAACCTGTTATGCCATAACTTCAAACACTGACAACAGAACTTAGCTTCCTTTCTTTTGACTAAAGTCACAGTGTTCTCTTGAAGTTGTATGTCTCAAAGAGGGCCTGGAATTCTTTCTTTCAGACAAGCATTATACTGAGCTAAAGGTATACTGTGTAAATAAAACACGTCTTTGCTTTTAACATGTAATGAGGGTTTTATACAAAACTGTTCTGCTAAATCTGGAATGTCCATTTTCTCTTATGGCACATTTGCATCCGGATAGCAACTTAGATCCTTGGTGTGATTTTATTATATTTATAAATCACATTATAAATCCTCACTGTAATTTATGTGCCTGTTAGTATAAATCCCAGCTGAAGAACAAGATTTTCATATGCTACATCAATTATCCAAGGCAAATAAAAATATATGTTTGTATTAGATAATGTTCAAAGCAACAGGAAATAATAACTTGTTAACTGAAGTCCCCTTGAAGTCTTAAAAAATTATCTTCATTAAAGAATACACACATATATTTATATATGTATAGAGAGAGAGGAAACATTTTAAATGTAAAATGTCAACATTTAAGGAACCTTGGTGAAATCCTGGTGAGGAGTATATGGAAATTCCCTTGCACTACATTTATAACTTTATATTTAAGCTTAAAGTCATTTTCAAATTTTAATCAATGCTAATTTGAAAGTGAAACTTCATGAAAGGTCTCCCAAATTAAAATTTATCCAGGGACAAAGGTACTGGTTCGTATCAACGGTGATGTACAAATATATAAGTAGAGTAATGCTTATCTTACTAATGCATATTAACATTTAAAGATAGCTTTATTAAGATTAACATATCCAGCATTTCAATGGTAGAAGCAGTCTTCAATATAGAGTACAGAAAACAATAGAATTACTTGGCAGAGTGGAGATAAGGTCATGCTTTACACGTAAGGTAAGATACATGTAACAGAGGTAGCACTGCATTGGCATTCTGTCTTTCCTCCTTCATCCAAAGCAGGTGGCACATGAATCACTTTGACATAGCATCAAGTCTTTTTCTTTTCTGCAATGACTTTCTCATGTGCACATAAGGAATACTATTTTTGAAGGGAGAAAATGGATATCCTGATAAATAAAAATGGGGTTATAAAATGCACAATATATAACTGACATTGATTTAAAATAGCCAGGTTTCTGTGACATACATTCTGATAATGAAAAAGCTCATTTTCTAAAACAAATTAGGGAAATTAAAAGTAGAAAAAATGACTAATTCTGTTGGATTGTTGTTTATTTTAAAATCCAGAGATAAGCCTAATAAGAAAAGCTAAAATTTAGAGTTGTGTACACCTTGTAGATTCTTGTTTTTAAGAAAAATTTATGATCAAGTAAATGAATGAATTTAGATGATGTTTTTTCAGCTGAACATAAAGCCAACAACTTTATCTTTGCATCATGGAAAGTGATAATTTAAGAAATGAAGGAAATGTTTCCTATTTATTTTTGTTGGCTTAGTTTTACCAGAATCCCCTACTGTATTCTGGAATTGAAAACCAATAAACTCTGAGAAGTCTAAAAGTTATTAGAATTAAATGAATTATCAGAATTAAATAAATACTTTCCACAGAACAGTTACTCTGTTGTGTAAGATTTAGACACTGAAAGGACCAGGTAGAAATGCAAACTAAAATCTGTAAGTAAGAATCATTTTCATAGTGCTTCAGTGTCTTACTTAACTGATTGAGTTTTGGGGTCTTTGGTGGAATTTTTAACAATTTTCTTCTTTTTCTAGAATCCCCATCACCAGCCAATAAATATCTCTTTATCTTTATCTGAAGCCATTTCTGTGTTAAACACATTAAATTATTTTTATTCTAGACTTTAGTATGTAGTTTTGCACCAAACTAAAAAAAAAAAAAAAAAAAAAATTCCTAACCTAAAACAAACTGGACCACCACTCCAGCTTTGATTTATTTTCAGAGCTTTAAACAAAAAGTTTGCATCTGTTACCCTTAAAGTCTATAATTAGTAGTTGAACCACACAAAGAATCAACATGATGTCATGTCTAGACAACATGTAAATTAATATGAAAGCAATTGATTTACAAACTCTATACTAATACAAATTAATCTGAATTAAGTTTAATCCCCAGTTGCTAACTGATTAAGTGTGGCTGTTGGTAGCTACACAGTGGTGATTTCCATCTGTGATTTTTAGGGACACAACTTAATCGTTGATTCTGTATGGAGATGTAGTTGAAACACATACTATAGACAGTGATGCTCCATGTCTGTTCCTTGCACAGAAGAGTTAGAGAAGCAAAACTGAAATATACAATTTAAAAACACATAGGAAGCTCTTCTTAAGTGTCATAATTAACTTTTGGCAAAGGGAATGTTTCAGGCATGTTGACTCTGGCTGTGACTGGCACACCATCCCTCCTAGAAAGTGCATTCATCTGTTCAAAGGGAGAACTTGCTCTTGCTTTGAGCAAACATGAAATCAAAATTGCCAATATGTTCTCTCTTTTTTAGAAAAATTATTACAATTTGGTGTGGACAGAAAAACACATGGTTATTGAATACCAGTCTCCATGGAAATTAACTTGGGCTTTGGGCTAACAATGCTCCCAAGTCTTCAGAGCAAATCAACAAGTGCATACTCTCAAACCAGAGTAGGTTATTATCCCACCATCTCATATATGCTGGGAGTACTAGAAAAATGTTGTATTTGTCCTATTTACTAAAAATATATTTATGTGTTTTTAAATATTACGGATTCCTCCCAAGTTTGTTTTTATTTATTTATTTTTTTAAATATTGTTGTGTTTGGTTTGCTTTTTTTGTGTGTGTGTGTGTCTTTCGGAAGAATGTTTGTTCAAGTAAAATTAGCTTGTAGCCACTTTTGCTTATACTAAAAACTCACCATGAATATCATTAGAATATAACAAAAATGTTGTTTTTACTTCCATTAGCCAGTTCCCATAATTGCATTAATAATATTTTTCAGATAATTAGAAACCAGGAACAATCGTATCAAATTATGAAAAGTGCTTTACTCTTTTTGATTTGGTGGTCATGTTCAGTTCGTTTGTCAGGAAACTCTATAGCTTATGTTGGAACAAAATTAAGGAGTGTTTTCTGAGCATAATGTACATAGGTTTGATAATTAAAAAGCAACTATGTGATATCAAAATGAGGGCCATTGTATTTATATGGACTCTTTTATAGACATCCTACTCATTGTCATAATAACAGAGGCTGTCATTACCATGGGCTGTGCCTCACATGAAGCCCTAAACAATTCTGACAGGCTGCAGCTCATTAAGGGACAGTCATTTTGCTGAAATGTCTATCAGCTCGGAGGGATGCACCGAGATGAATAGGCCCAAAACAATAGGCCCATTTGTTAGAGCAGTAGCTTCTCTAATACATGATGAGACAATCAAGCCAAGCTGCCTTCGGCACAAAGACATAATTAATCAAATGGACAAATGGTTCAAAAATTGCTCTAGTATATTCTGTAGTGGACAGAGGTTTCCATGGAAACATTGGCGTTTGCATCACAGTTAATGACCATTCTGTACAATGAAGTCTCCCCCTTCATACACACTTCTTTACTCTCTCCTCTACGCCTGTTCTCCCCACTTTTCCAATCATTAAAAAACACAACCTGGAGAAAAACAAGCAAAATAGAGAGAAGGAGGAAACATAAAGAAGAACCTTAAGTATCTGTCCTCCCTATCAGAAAATCTAATAGCACTATTTTACCATTTATGAAATTGATTATAAATTTATTCTTGTGTTTTCAATACTTAAAAATACATATGTAGAAAAACAGCCTGAAATTGTGATTTTTAATTTTATTAAATAATTACGGTGACTTTATTTAAGTATTCACAGATATGGCTAAGATTGCTGTAATGATTTAAAATATATTTAGAAAATTTAAATTGCAACATGTCTAAAACATTAAATGAAAATTTAGTAAAAGACTGTGAGAAAAGGAGACTTTAAATTTAACTTCAGTTTCTAGAAGAAGATACATAAATATTTCTTAAGAATGATTGCTTTTTACCTTGTGTTCTGAAGTATCATTGATTAATATTTAATCAAGCTAAAGACAACCTCTACTTTGACACCTAATAAAACATATTCTCTAAGGTAACTTAGGGAAACTGTACTTCTATGAAGGCAGTTTCTTGTTATTATACAATGCTATATGAGATTTTAATCATGGCCCTCTACCTCTCCACGAAAATGCAGCTTATCAAAGTATTCTTTCCAATTACAGTCTTTCAGAGATATCCTGATAAATGCACTATTTTCTATCTTGGTAGTTCAGGAACTGAAAACATGGCTAAGTTTGATGCCTATTCAGTGGTCTTGTATAGTATTTGAAACAAACAATTTGATTCTTTGTAAAATACATTGCAGGGTATTTTATTGAAATATTTATTTGGACTTTTTTTCTCTAATTATATTTCTACTTTCTATTAAATGTTTATATATCTATATTGGGAGCTGGATTGTTTTGTAGTATCCCTTGAAGATGTCTTCCCTTCCTGGTATTTACATCTTTTTTTAAAAAAAGCCTATGACAATAGAATCTTGCTGGTGGGAAGTTAGGTTATGAGGGGAGAGAATTATAAGATTTTGGAATGGAGGTAAGTTGTGGAGCAAAGCAGCAAGGGAGCTGGTGGTATTTTCCAAGACTGGAAAGCAGGAAGTGGTCTGCTAATCATGCACAAATGAAGAGTTTAAACCACTATTTGGGGCAGCACAGAGAATATATTTCCAAATTCAGAGATTGGCTACATGGTGCACTTAGAGAATTTGGAACTGAGGCTCTCATTCTGGGTAAAGAGTTCTTTCTTCAGAGTTCATCTTCAGAGCGTGCTTTCAAACAGCTATGCGAAGTAGAACCATGAGCATGTCTATAGATACCAAGATGGTGGAAGCCTGTAGCGGTAGTTTTTCGCTCTGGTGCTTTGTAAGGGAATAATTACTCAAAATGTATACGGTTTACAGAAAAGGGGGGAAGACAAAAGTATGAAGGAGAAAATGGCCTTCTCAGCTAAGTTCCTTCCCATATTTATTTCCAAGGACACGTGCAAAAGGTCAGGGCCATTTGCTAATTTCTTTAACAACATCCATACAGGTCAGCTGTTTTCAGCTGACTATAGCACACAGCAAACAAGCAGCTTCTGGTAGGTGTTTTTGCCTGTCCCTTCATTCACCTTGCTCACATTCTTTCCATCCATCCTTTCTTTTAGGCCCAGCCCTCACAGAAGCCCGTGGACCAATACACTTTCCTGCATCAAATTGGTATCCCACATTTTTGTACCATCCTAATGCCAACTGAGACTGAATTTCATTTCTTAAAATGAAATTTGTTAAAAAGCATATTTCTTGTACCCCGGATATGTAGAGTAAAATAATGTCCCAAGGTTTGGCTATAGAGAAGAAGGAATGAGAATGCCCTTCTATTCATTACTAGATGGAAGAACACAGACTCAAATCTGTGTTCAATTAAAGCATCTGGTGGGGGCTTACGCCATGAAATTTTTTTGGTAAACATTTTATTGAAGTATGGCATACACATAGAAAAAATGCACAGTGTATAAATATAACCCCAAACCAATACCCAGCTCACAGAACAGAATGCTGCCAGCATCTCAGAAGCTCCCCTAACTCACACTGCCAATTATTACTCTACCAAGAGTAGCTACTGTCAATACTTCTAATGCTGGAATTTGATTTTAACTCTTTTAAGTTGTGGATTCTATATTATTTGATGATAAATATACATTCAGGCTGGATTAACTAAATCAACATGAAAATTAAAAATTAATAACAGAAATAAAAAGAACAAAAAAGAAAATAAATTAGAATGATTATGTGATACCAGCTTAATAAATACAGTTTGTATTTATTGCATTTATTAAGCAACCTGACATATGTATTTTCCTAGTTTACAAGGAGCACTGGCCTGGTTCTCTTCATTCCACAGGGATGAGACTACCTCTAAATGGATTCATCTCTTAATGATATGAGTTATTTATTTAAGGATGATATAACCTCTTTGGGACTCAATTTCCTTAGTGATAGGAATAATCATAACATCATGATGCTATTATAAAATTAATAAAATAACACATATCATGAAAGCACTTTGAAAACTTTAAGTGCTCCAAAGTGAGGCTGTGGGGAAATAGATAATTCTATTATGTTATTGGTGGGAATGAAAAATGATGTACAAGGGAAGGTAGAAATATCTATCATAATTATACCCATATTTTGTCCTTGACTCAGTAGTCCTGATTCTGGAAATCTATTCTACAGAAATATTATACATACATATGTATATGTACATATGTATAAGTTATGTACAATAGTTTAATATATATTTCTGTACATAAAATGTATAGTAACTCTGTACATTATATATACTGTGTATATTATATATAATATTTATTTGTATTAAGCAAGGGTTAGAAGCACCTCAGCTCATTATATGTACATATATACCTATGTAATGTACATTATGTATATATTATATAATGTATATATACTATATATACATTATTCATAATGTATATACCATATGTGTAATATTTATTGGTATTATGCAAGGATTAGAGGTAGCTAAGAGTGCAAATATAGAGGACTGTTTGAATAAACTATGCTATATCCACACAGTAGAATTCTCTGCAATTGTGAGAATGAATGAGGCAGACCTTAATGAAAATTTTACTAGGATATATTTTAAGTGAACAAATCAATGTTCAAGATAGTATAGTTAATATGCTACTGGCATATAATAAAGGAGACAAATAAGAGTATATATTCAAATATTTTGTATTCGCATAAAGAATCACCAAAATGATAAATGAGGAGCTAATAAACATACAGAATGAGGAGAGAGTAGAGTTGATGGAAATGAAGCTGAGAGATGGAATTTTCAAAAGAATTTTTTTCTCAAATGTTATTTATATATATTGCTTATTTCAGTGTGGACAAATGGTTGTTTTATAGGATTCTATTTTACTTCTCTCTGGTTACATCATTTATACTTCTGTTTTTATTTTTTGGTTTTTCTATCATTTACAATATTCATTTAAAAATTATCCAAGTACATTTTCAAATAATAATATACTGCTTTATGTGTAGTTCGAGTACCTTATAGTCTAGTATTCCAATTCTTTTCTTCTTTCTCCTGTGACATTGCTGGTATTTATTTTACTTATCCATATTCTGTTAACATCCAAAGTATTATTTATTACTGCTCCAATAAGATAATTGTCCTTCAGATCAATTAAAAATAAGAAAAAATTACCTGCATGTATTCCTTCTTCAATGCTCTCTTTTTGTTTAAGTAGATTCAAGTGTCTGATCTATATATCATTTTCCTTCTGCCTAAAGACAGTCTTTGAATATTTCTTGAAGAGCAGCTCTGCTGGTTGGGAATTGTTTTAGTTTTCGTCTGATAAAGTATTTTTTCTTCACTTTATTTTTATTTATTTATTTTTTTCTTTTTTTTTTTCAGACAGGGTCTCTCTGTGTTGCCTGGGCTTGAGTGCACTGGCATCATCATAGCTCCCTGCAACCTCAAACTGCTGAGCTCAAGCAATCCTCCCACCTCAGCCTCCCAACTCAAGAATGTGGGGCTACAGGTATGCACCACCATGCCTGGCTAATTTTTCTCTTTTGTAGAGATGGAGTCTCACTCTTGCTCAGGCTTGTTTCAAACTCCTGGCCTCAAGCAATCCTCCTGCCTCAGCCTCCCAAAGTGATAGGTGAGCCACCACGCCCAGCCTCTTCTTTACCTTCGAAGAATAATTTAACTGGCTATACCATAGAATTCACATTTGTAGTCTTTCTTTTTAGGATTTTAAAGATTTCATTCCACTCTCTTGTTTGCCTGAGGTTTTTGATGAGAAGTCTCTTGTAATTTTTATTCTTATTCTTCTGTATGCAAAGTGTTCCCCAATCCTGGATTCCCTCAATATTTTTTCTTTATCTTTGGATTTTTGCAGTTTGAATATAATGAGTCTATGTGTGATGTCTTGGGTATTTATCATGTTGGTGTTCTCCAAGCTTCCTAATTCTGTGGTTTGGTGTCTGACTTTAATTTGGAAACTTTGCAGCCATTATTTCTGCAAATATTACTTCTGTGCCATTCTCTCTTTCTCCTCTTTCTGATATTCCAGTTACATGCATGTTGGCAACTTTCGATGTTGCTGTGCAGTTCTTGGATGCTCTATTCTATTCTTTTCTTTTTTTTTTTCTCTTTGCATTTTATTTTGAGAAGTTTCTATTTACCTATGTTCCAACTCACTGAGTCTCCCCTCAGCCATGTCAAGTCTACTGATGAACTTATCAAAAGTAGTCTTCATGTCTAACACTATGTTTTTATTTCTAGCCTTTCCTTTTTATTCTTTCTTATGGTTTCCATCTCTTTGCTGACATTTCATTTGGTCTTGTATGTTGTCTACTTTTTCCACGAGAGCCTTTACCATTGTAATTGTAATTATTTTAAATTTCCTATGATATAATTCCAACATCTTTTTTTATATCTGAGTTTGATTCTGATGCTTGCTTTGTTAAGTTGGAGTTTATTCTTGCCTTTTGTCCTGTCTTATAAATTTTGTTGTAAATAGATATGTTGTATTAATATAAGGTAAGAGTTACTGAAATAAATAGGCCTTTAGTATGAGGATTTATGTTAATCTGCCTGGAGTGCAGGCAGAAGCTGGAGTGAATTTAATGTTTATTTTAGCTATAGGCACCGGACGCTCCAAATTACTCTGGTGAGCTTTTTTTTCTCCCCATTTGGCTTTCAGTTTCTCTTTGTACTGCTCTTTAGAGAGAACCTCTGTCTTGCTGCTCTTTAAGTTGTAATCCACTGTTATTGTTTCTGGAAGCTTGTTAGTGCTGTGATAGGTTAAGGAGAAGAGGGAGTATGCTGGAATCTTCTGATTACGTCTCAGTGTTTTAATGGGCCTGTGTCTTATGGGTGTGCCCTGTGAAGTATTTCTGCTTCTTCTGCATGGTTAGAGCCTTTGCCCCATACTCTGTATATACACTGTGTTTTTCCTATATGTACATATTTATAATAAAGTTTATCAATTAGGTACAGTAAGAAGTTAATAACAATAACTAATAATATAGAAAATTGTAACGGTAGGTCATCATTGCTACTCTTGTGCTTTGGGGCCATTATGAAATAAAATAAATTACTTGAACGTAAACACTGTATTAATGAAACAAATATCCAAACTTTGTAAAATAATTTAAAGAGGTTTATTCTGAGCCAAACACATGTGGAGCTGGAGAGCCAAACCCAAGAAGTCTTGAGCAAGTGGTCCCAAGGCAGTCACGTTACATTTTAGGGAGACAAGAATTGCAGGTAAATTAATAAATCAGTAATACATGGAAGGGGTACATTGCTTTGGCCTGAAAAGGTGGGACATCTCAAAGTGGGGAGGGAATACAGGTTATAGGTGGCTTTAAAGATTCTTTGATTTGCAATTGGTTAAAGAAATAAAGCTTCGTCTAAAGGCTTGTAATGCTTTAAGTTAAGGAAGCCTGTTAATCAAATACAGCGGTCTACAAAGCAAATTGATGGACTGCAGATGATTTAAACTTTGTTCTGCATGGCCTTGAGTCCTGTTAATAATTCAGTATCTTTCGGTCACAGAGTCTCTTTTGTCAGTCGTATGTTCTCAGTTTTCACATTAATGCTGATTAGTTATATATAAACTCCAAAAGAGACAGGATATATTAAAACATGTCTGACTTCCCTTCCTTTCATGGCCAGGAATTCACTTGTAAGATTTCCCTGGGATCCCCTTGGCCAGGAGGGGGTCCATTCAGTAGGCAGCTGGACTTGGGATTTTATTCTAGTTCATAACTGCAATACTGTGTCAGTTGATCTGGTAACTGAGATGCTACTAAGTGACTAATGGGAGCGTAGCCTATACAGTGTGGACGTGCTGGACAAAGGAGTGATTCACCTCTCTAGTAGAATGGATGGGGCAGCATGAAATGTCATTATGCTACTCAGAACAACGTGCAATTGAAAACTTATCAATTGTTTATTCCTGGAATTTCCCATTAATATTTTTGAACCGCAGTTGATCGCAGATAACTGAAACCACAGAAAGCGAAACTGTAGATAAGGGGGCTATTATGACAGTATATTTCCTTTACACCCTCTTTCCTGTTGATTGTGACCTTTTTCCCCTTAGGTGAGAAGAGAAGGCAGAAGCAGGCTGAGGTGGAGGTGGGGTGGATTTCCTTTCCCCCAAATGGGCTGAAGTTTCAGAATTGCTCTCTGGTGATGTCCTTCATCCTGGAGACTAGGTCTTTGTCAGAGAGAAAGGTCTGGAAGTGTTTCCTGATGGCTACCCTTCCCCTCCCCCATCAGGGCCACTTGAAAGCTTTCTCAAATTCTCCAATAAAACCTTGCTGGTGTTTCTCAAGGTGGAAAAAGCCTGTGAAGATGTAGGGATCCTTCAGACAGCTTCCCTTAGGAGCTTCTCACCCTGCCTAGTCCACATACAACCTTCAGCGATTCTTGATCCTTGCTGGTTAAATGATCCTTGACTGGCTGTTTGTGCTCCAGGTGAGCAACTCTCAGGAAATTTATCTCTCTGGATGTGCTCAACTCTCCACATTTGGGGAATGCAGTTTGTCCTGAGATCTCAATTCTCTGATGGGTCCAAAAAAAGTCACTGATTGTCAGTTTGTCTAACTTTTGTCTAGAATTATGACTTCCAACCATTTCACATGTTGAAGCTGAAACCTGAGGTCTTCACACTCATGGATATTAATTTTATTCTTTGGGCTATGAAAGAGGGGGCCTCACTGAAGTAACAGGAAAATATCTAATCATGTAATTTCCTAGTGACAGTTAAATATCATTCCTACGAGTTCTGCTAACAGGCACCCTGTGGGAGTACTATGCTGCACAACTTCTGAAAAGAGCTGAATAGATGGAAAAGGGAGATGTAAATCTTTCTCTTTAAAATTGTTTTTTGAGAATCTGCTTTTACAGAGTTCCTGAGTAAACAGCAGAACAAGCTACAGCCCCAACCATATCTGGAGAGCAGAGTCACATCTTCTGCGATAATCCCGTCTCCAAGGAAAGGCAGGGAAACCAACTCCTGAATTTTGACATCCTGCACGCCACTTTTATTATCAACTGACAATCATCACCATTTTTTTTTCTTTCTGTCTCCCTTAAAATCAGCAAGCCACTTGGCCTCAGTGCTGGCATCCTCTTCTCTTTCTTTGGAATGCCATGCCTTCTACCTGCTCCCTTTCCCTCCTCTTTTCCCCTCTCTATTTCACTCTCTCTCACACTCTCTCTCCTCTAGGAAGATAAAATAAACTTTTTTAAACTTTTATATATCCTAATCTCTGCATGAGAAACTTTTCCCCACCCACACCATGAGCACCTACTAGGCGTTCCACCCTGGCAGGCTACAATCCTACAATCCCATACTATCAGGTATTTCATTGCTTGAATTGTTTTAGTCTTGGTCATTCACAGCTCCCTTCAAATTTGGCCCCTGTTTTGGTTTAGCTGCCCCCTTCTTTATTCAGCAGTGAGAAATCTCTCATTATCTACAATTTATTTATTTGCTCAAGTCTAGTATACTTACAGAATAGTTTGAGAATATCTTTCCCATACATGTTTGAAACAAATTTACCAACTAGACTACAGTGTTTCTTTATAGTTCTTTTTGCCTTAGGTCTACATTATCCAATCAAACACCGTTTTCCAGAATTACTTAGGTTAACTTTTTCTTCTCCACTCACTTCAGTGTGTTCATGTTATTCTTCTACAGGTTCCTTAGTGAGTGTCCGCATTCCATATTGGGTGATTTCTACACACCTATCTTCAAGTATACCAATTTTTTCCGTGGTTGTGCCTAGTTTACCATTAAGCTCATTGACATAATTCTTCATCTCTGTCACTGTGTTTTGCATTTTTAGTGTTTCTATTTGAATTTTCCCTATAGTTTCCATATCTCTGCTAAATTTAACCACTTGTCCTGGATGTTGTTTACTTTCTTCCTTTAGAGTCTTTAACATATTAAGCATGGCTGTTTATAATGCTCTCTCAGATAGTTTTAATATTGTGTCATAAGTTTAGTTTTGATGATTGCTGTTTCTTAGTATTGTGTTATTGTTTCTTGACTTTTTTTTGTATGCTTTCTAATTTTTTCTTGAAAGGTAAATATCTTATGTAGGACATAAAAGGTTAAAGTAAATAGTTTGTACGCCTGCAGCTGGTATGGACACAACTTTCTTCCCACTGGGACTTTAGTGTACAGGGATTAGGGAAATCTAATTCGGTAAATTTTGGTTTTCGGGCTCATTGCTGTTATGATTAACCTCAGGAGACCATGGTTTCAAATTTTTCTAGTGATACCTTGTGCTCAGGGTAGGGCATCTCAGAGGGCTTTTTATTCAATGTCTGCACCTTCCTTGTGTTCTGGTCTTCCCTCTTTGCTGGGCTTCAGGGAGAGTTTGTGGATTTGTGCTTTGCAAATTACTTGTTATTTGGTGCTTCTTTTCTTGGGGGAGGGAAGAGAGAGAGAGAGAACGAGAGAATGTGTGTGTGTGCATTTGTGTGTGTGTGTAGCAGGGGAGGGCTGAGTTCTTCTCTACTGTTCTGATTACATCTATGTCTTAGGCATTATTTTGCTGGTTCTCAGTGGTGTAGCTTACTCAGTAATTCTGAGTCCAATACACACTTATGCTGTCTCCCTCTGGAGTTTGAAGTTTCTTTACTCCCATTTTCTTCCTCTGGCTGCAGTGGGCTAATGCCCTAAGAGCCACAGTGTATGCTGACCTTCCCCTTACAGGTTAAGGTCTTCGTTTAGTAGGAAAGATTGGGAAGAAATGTTTCAATTAAGCTTTGTGACCCTCCCATGCCAGCTCCTGTTTCTTTCCCTTAGTTCTGCACCACAAAGAAAATTCTCAGGAATCTACCACAATTTTCTGTGCACCCTCAGTTGGCAGACTCCCTCAGTATTTGTGGTCCCCAGGAACTTCACTTTCTCTTGCGGGTACCCATTCACTCTCCTCCTCTCCACGAACATGTCAATAACCCCAGCTGAACCCTTCTTCTTGTTGTCCAGCTGCATGCTGCCCTGGTAAGCCTCTCCTCCTATCTTGTGTTTCCCTGAAGGTTCTATTCTTTTCTTAGATCTGTTAAAGGAAAATCTTAGACAAATTAAATTTAATGGAGTTTAACTGAGCAAAGAACAAATAGTGAATTGAGCAGCCTCTGAACTAGAATAAATTTAGAAAGACTCTGGTGTTCTGTGGTCTAAGAAGATTTATGGACAGAAAAAGGAAAGTGACCTGCAGAAAATGGAAGTGAGGTACCCAAATAGCTCGACTGGTTATAGTTTGGCATTTGTCTTAAGTGAACTTGATTTGAACAGTTGGCCTCCTGCGATTGGCTGAAACTCAGTGATTGGTGCAAGAGTGGTTTATAGCGTATTTATATATTTAGTTAAGTTTTAGTTCACTAGGTATGGAAAAACTTGTAGACTGAATTTAAAATATCTAAAGAGGCAGTTTTAGGTTAAACTTAATTTAACAGATCTTTGGACCAGATGGCTGCACCATAGCTTCAGCAATCCAATGGGTTCAAGAAAAGTTATGAACTTGCTTGTGTTTACCTTCTC
>CAUYSK010079519.1:0-23049 GCA_963575035.1 Avahi laniger | reverse complement strand
TGTACTTTGAAAAAATATAAGCATTTAAGGAATTGGAGGTTTGAACAGAAAATTTTTAAAAAATTTTGGAAAGGAATAATTAAGCTAAAATACAAGGCAAGATCTTATTTGTTCAGTTTGATGAATTTTGATAGTTTTATTCACACTTGTAATCACTACATAAAACAAGGAATGAAATATTTGTATCGCCCTGGATATTTCCCTCAACCTTTTCTGCATCATTTTACCTTCTCCCTCTTGGTCAACTGTTCTCTGATTTCTACCTGCAATGGAGGAAGCTTTTTAGGATCTCAAGTCTTTAGAAAAATCAGGGAGCTGGATGTGAAATTTATAGACAGATGGTATTCTCCAGTAATGAACTACGATATTTTCAAATACTTGGCCTTTAGTTTTCCCTATCTAGAATTAAGGAAAATATAGGTATATGTAAAATATAATAATGATCACAAATTTTGGAAGATAAAATAATATTCCTGAATTTAAAAAATAGACATTTATATTAAAAATCCCCGTGTAATTTGTCTAGCACATTGACTGCCAGACTAGAAAAAAAATTTTTCCTTGGGGCCATGGTGTTTTATTATGAAAATAGAATAAAAACTTCAAAAACAAAATGATCCTTTCTAATTTAATGAAAAATTTGTTATTTTTTATTGTTCTCTGTGGTGAGTTATATGCAACTTGAAAAATAGTTCTCTCCCAAGGTGAAGAGATGTGTGAGTTATGTATGCTTCACAAGGCCCTGGGCTCAAAACTAGCATGAATTAAATACAACTCTCTTGGCAGTTAATGTGTTAAAAATTAATAGACTATTTTTAAAAACAGTTTTAGGTTTATAGAAAAAAATGAGTGTTTTCATATACCCCTTTGCCCTCCCCCCATTCCCCTATTTTTAATATCTCACATGAGTGTGGTATATTTGCTACAACTGATGAGCCAATATTGATAAATTATTTTTAACTGAAGTCCATAGTTTACATTAGGGCTCATTCTTTGTGTTGTATTTTCTATGAGTTTTGACAAATGTGTAATGACATGTATCATACAGAATAATGATTTCACTGCCCTAAAAATCCTCTGGGGATGATTTGCATTCAGTACTACCCCTGTTCACCCCTCTTCTTCCCAACCCCTGGCAACCACTGATTTTTGTCCTGGCTCCGTAGTTTTGCTTTTTCCAGAATGTCATATAGTTGGAATCATAGAGTATGCAGCATTTTCGATTGGTTTCTTTTACTTAGCAAGAGTAAATTCATATTCTTTCCTCATGCGAATATTTAGGGTTATAAATACTCTTCACATATTGTGTTAGCTGCATATAAAGTTCCTCTGTGTCTTTTTGTGATTTGACAGCTCATTTCAGTTCTTTTTTTTTTAAGTCCACAAATAAGACAGAGTTTTTGTTCAGATAATTCTTGTTTAGATTTACCTATATATTTACCAATTTCTTGGCTTTCTGCCCTTTGCTTATCTCAGACTTTCCTTCAGAGGAAGTAACTTTCCATCTTTCGTTCATGAAGAAATAAAGTCTCTCTTTGAAAAAAAGTACAATACTTTTATTTCACTCTCATTGTTGAAAGATAGCTTTTCTGAGTAAACATTTTCAGCATGACAGATATTGTTTATCCGCATTTTGAAGACATTATATTGCTGTCTTCCACTATTTTTGAGAAAACCTATAATTGCTGTATCCTTGTAATTGTTCCCTCTCTTCCGTCTGGCTGCCTTTAAAGAGTTTCTTTGTTTTTGATCTTTAATATGACTATGAAATTAAAGGTGAAGATATATTTTATTTAAATCTACTTATTATAAGTTGTGTTTCATGCATCTATGGGATGATTAATTTTATGTTTTAACTTGACTGGGCCATGGGGTGCCCAGATATTTGGTTAAACATTATCTTGGGGTATGTCTGTGAAAGTGTTTCTGGGTGAGATTAGCCTGAGTAAAGCAGATTGCTTTCACCAATACAGGTGGACATCATCCAATCTGCTGAGGACTGAATAGAACAGAAAAAGCAAAGGAAGGGAGAATTCACTCTCTCTGCTGGACTACTTGAACTGGGGTATTGGTCTCCTGCCCTAAGACTGGTACTTACACCATTGGTTCTTTTGGTTCTTGGGTCTTCAGACTCAGATTAGAACTACATTTCTGGCTCTCCTGGGTCTCTGGCTTGCAGGTGGCAAATTGTGGGACTTTTCAGTTTCCATAATTATGAGAGCTATTTCCTTATATAATAATAAATCATTATCTCTACATATCTATGTCTGTATCTGTGTGCTCTGTTTCTCTGGAGAACTCTGTCACATTGTCTTTCATCAGCTTTTGGAGAATTCGGAGTTACCGTCCTATGAAATACTGCCTTTCTTTCATTCCCTTTAGTTTGAATCTGTTATTAAAAATATTTTAGACCTTCTTATTCTGTTCTTCATGTCTTTTAATTTCTCTTTCCATGTTTCATCTCTTCGACTCTGTGCTGCATTCTGCATTTACTGACTTGCTAGTAGATCTCTCCTCTTCTGAGTCTAATCAGCTATAAAACACATCTGTTCCTGAGTTTTACATTTAATAATGATACAGACTTTTTTCTCCAAAAAGGCTTTTTCCCCCCTCAAAAGTAGTTAGTAATTTTTTATAGTATTTTATGCCTAGAATCCTTAACTTTTTTGGATTCTATTATTCACTAAATATCTCCTATAGTTTCATTTTTCCTCTTTATCTGATAATTTAAATATCTGAGTGCTTTATAGTCAAAGTCTGTTTATTTTTATTTAATCTCTCTCAAAATAGAATAGCTTTTTCTTCTGTGTGTTTAGTAACTTTTTAAACTGAAAATTCATGTATTTTGAATCTGATCTACATGAATCTGGAGAGACTAAATTGAAGATTTTCCCTCTAGGGATGATTTGCATTCAGTACTATTGGAGCAACAACCTGGGATCATGTTAGCCACACATGAAAATGCAGGATTAAAAGTCGGAGTTGCAGATTTAGCTTGTCCATCTTGTCAGAAACCTCAAGCTCAGTCTTCCACTTCCATGGTGATAGAAGCAACTTCACCTTGCTGTTCTCTGCTTTGGTTTCAGGTTTGCCTCACTCTGGAGAGGGTAGCCCTACCTTCTAGTGTGCACCACAAAAAATCAAAAATGTCATTGCTATATATCTAGGATCTAGCAGAGTTCTAGTAGAAGGATCATTCAAAGTTTCTAGTCTACCATGTCGCCACATGATTAATATTCTGTATGCAGTATCCCTCTAGTTTACTGTCTTGAATGTTTTGGCTTTAGATTTACTCACTTAGCATAGATAACATACAGCTGAAAATATTAGTGTTTATCTAGGTCACGGTTTCTCCAAAGGTGTTCCTGTTCCACCTGTTGTTAGTACTTCATATTTTAATTAACATAAAGGAGGACAAAATTATGTGTTCAGATAATTACGGGAAATGCCAGGTCACGGCTAGAAAATTTTCTTCACTGAAGGACTTGTAAGATTCTCAAGTACAGAAGGTCCCTAACTTATGATGGTTTGACTTATGATTTTTTGACTTTTAGGCTTTCTGTTAGATGATTTTGCCCAGCTGTAGGCTAATGTAAGTGTTCTGAGTATATTTAAGGTAGGCTAGGTTAAGCTATGTGATCACACAGAGAGGAGCATCTATCTGTATCTTGTTGTGCATTGCCATATTATAGAACATTTCTTCATCTTATTTTATCATGGAGTGCTTTTTTTTTTTTGAGGAATAATTTTCAGATCTATTTTTTTCAGTGACTATTCCTTGAGCAATAATGCTTTAGTCCAATCCCTTCATTTTATAGGGAGAAAACTGAAGCTATGTGACTTATCCAATGTTTCATAATGAGTCGCTGTTATAGCCAGAGCAAATTATCATTTACATCATAACCCCTGTGTACTTTCTAACAGTGGAATATCCATTTCTTTCCCTGGTGAAAATGATGTGTCCCACCATTAGACATGTTTCTAACAACACTATCTTGAGGAAGATTTATGGATTTTTATTAAAATAAGTGAAAGTAAAATCTTCAATTTGGGGGGATAGCAAAATTGATATTATCAAAAATAAAAAGTACAGATATTGTTCTTGGTTAGAGGTACAGTGTACACTGTACAGTTTCCCAATAGTTAGGTGAGGTCATTTAGAAATACATTTGTGTACTCTAGGGTATTGCTGTTGAAATACAGAGGGGCAAGGCCAATTTATCCAGATGAAAGCCTTTGAATTGAAATGTGCATTATTTAACAGTTCTATTCTTTGACATACAATCAGGATACTGGTGATTTAATTTGGGGGCATTGGATTTAAAATGCCAACTTTAATCTGCACTCCCATTGTAAGCGTCATTCCCTAAAAAGCAGTATTTATAACTCAAAACTTTGCTGAATTTTATATTTCAATTTCTTGCCTTTATATCTTTTGATTATTCTCTCCATGTATTTTAAAGTCTCCCGCTGGTAGTTCTCCCTACAAATAGATACTTGTTATATTGCTGTGATGTCATGAACCATCCAGATTGAATTGAAATTTTAAGACCCTGTATCCCTCACTCACTGAATTATAGAATGCTGGAGTATGGAGGATTCTCAGATTGTGGGATCTAAGTTCAGGGCCTCAAATTCTGAATTAACCACCAAGTAAGTGGTACAAAGCCTTTACTACTAGGCAACATGTTTATGCCATTCATTAAGCAAACATTTTTTATTGGGTCTCTGTTAAGTTCTAGACATTATGATATGCACATGTAAAACAGTCCCTGACCAAAGAAGTCTGTAATCATGTAGAGGACAGATAAGTAAATCAACATGGAGAAGTCAACGTGCAGTGTTTGGGCAGTTGTGTGCTCAAAGAGCCACTGGAACCCTAAGGAGTCCTCACTTTTGTCAGTGTTCCTCATCTTTTCTCATCCACTGTGGTGGAAGCTGTGCTGGGGAAGAGCTGTCCTTTTTTGTCCACAGCAAGTTGTGCCCACCCAAGTCCCCCTCCAACCTATGATCCAATGCCCCCTTTGGTGATCCTGTTCCCTTTTCCCAACCCCGCCCCCATACACCCACTCACCCCAAGGTCTCCACCCTGGTCCCTTCTCAAACACCGCAGGATGCTACATCCACACAGCCCCCATCCCTAGGGGATGGTAACTAGCCTCTTTCTTTCAAATCATTTCCCCTCAGTCCATAAGCTTTAGGTTTTCTCCCATCTTGAAACAAACAAAGCAGGAACTTTAACCCTTTCCCTTGACCCTCATCCTTCTGTGCTTTTCCCTGTCTTCCCTTCTCCCAAATGCTTGTCTCTCCACAGTCCTCACCCTGGCCCTGGAACTGGTCTGATGAAAGTCATCAAGACCTTCAAATCGACTGTGGACTATTTTCAGTCCTCATTTTATTGTCACTCCTGCAGCATGGATCCCTGCTGACAGCTCTCTTCTAGAAGTGCTCACATACTTTGGAGACACCCTTACTCTGTTCTCCTCCAGTCTAATTGGTAGTTTCTTCTCAGTTTCCTCTGAGAGCAACTCTTCCATAGACTTCTGTTTTTGCCCAGTTGATTGGATTCCAAGGTAAGCTCGCTCCAAAAAACTCAATTTTAAATATAAAGATCTAAATAGGTTAAATGGAAAAGAATGAAAAAAGTATACCATGTAATTATTAATATTAACCAAATGATTAATATCACTAATATTAGTATCAGACAAATTGATATCAGCACAAGAAATATTAGCAAGGATTTAAAAAGACATTTTATAATAATAAAGGGATCAATTTGTTAAGATGATGTAACAGTCCTAAATATGTATACACATAATAACAGAGCCTCAATGTATGAAGCAAAAATGGAAGAAACTAAAAGAAGAAATAAACTAACTCAAAATTATAGTTGGAAATTGTAAGATTCCCTTCCAGGATAATTGGCCTAGTTACTATTTATAGAACATTCCATCCAACAATAGGAAAATATGCATTCTTTCCAGGTGTACATGGAAAATTCAATAAGGCAGATCATATTATGGGGCATAAAAAGTCTTAATAAATTAAAAAGGTTTGAAATCATGTTCTCTGGAATTTAAATGGGAAATCAACAGAAATATATCCAGAAAATCTCCACATATCTGGAAAATAAACATTTCAGTAGCAAAAGGATTAAAGAAGAAATCACAGGAAAAATTAAAAATTATTTTGACCTGACTGCCACCTTAAGAAATTTGAGAAAAAGTGAATTAAGCACAAAGTAAACAATGTGAAAGAAATAATATCGTAGCAGAAATCAAAGAAATAAAATGTGGACAAAAATGGAAGAAAACAATGAAATTATTTGAAAAGAATTAGTGCAATTAATTCAACTAGACTGATCAAGAAGCAAAGAGAAAAGGCAAAAATTGCCAACTTCAGGAATAACAGAGCATTACTACAGATATTTAAAGATATCTCCTATTAAGGAGATATTGTGGATAACTTTAGGCCAATAAGTTTGACAACTTAAATGAAATAGATAAGTAACTACCAAAGCTTAGTCAAGAAGAAATTGTTATACAATATAACCCAGCAATTATATTCCTGGTATCTATGTAAAAGAAATAAAAACGTGTACCTAATAAGAATATGGATTTTTAAAGTTTTGAAGTTGGAAAACTGCAGTTTTGGGGCTTGTAAGTTTCTGCTTTTTAGAATAGTGTCTCCCTTGATGCTAAAAGATAGTCTTCATTCTGGTGAAAGTTCCAAACTGCAGAACTTAACCCAAGTGCAGAAATTTCAGACTGGAGATGTGTTCTATTTAGTAAAAATTTGATAATTGATGGCAATGTAGTTTGTCCCTTTAGACTTCAGGATATTTTCTACATACAATAAATTTAAGCTCCTTATGCCTTTCGTGACTGGGGGGCCCATGTCTGAGCACAGAAATGGGCATTTGTCCAAGCAATTATTTTCTGGTGGGAAGAACGGTGAACAATGTCAGTGTGACTTGTATTGAACCACAACCTTGGAGGGATGTTTTCTGGATTCTTGTCATTGTCTTGGACTAGGCCATGAGGATTAGTTCACAACCTAGTTACTGCTCACCTGGGACATAAACTGGGATAAACATGAGGGGTGAGAATGATGACTACAGCCTGGAGATTGAAGTGGAATGGAGGTTTCAAAGGAGAGGGTTGATAAAGAAAGAATCAGAGCAATGTTCTGGAAACATGGTGGGAGTCTGGAGACTTCCTATACTTCATCTGGCCTGACTCTCAAAAAGTTTTAAGGAATATGGGATCATCAAGGAAAAACTGGTTTTCAAGGTGAGGGAGTTAGAAGGAGCTGTCTAAAAAAAATGCAAAGGAAGGGACATTTGTAGGTAATAGAACAGTTATAGATCACCTCCACAACTAAATCCAAACAATATAAGTACAGCTCTAGAGGATAACTCGAGTCCCTTTTATTAGATTTTGGATCTAAGCATAAAATAAACTATTTAATAGCAAACTTTAATTTGTTGCTATTCTGAAAGTGTTTAGTGCTTGCTTCAGCAGCACATATACTAAAAAAATTGAAAAGTATTTAGACCATCTAGTGCCATTACGAGAATGAAATATCTGATCAGTATTCCTACTGAATTTTACCTATTCCTGATTAACATAAATTTTGAAAATTTAAAAATAGATGCTATTAATATTTCGGTACTGTTTTTAAAATAAGCTTTTTAAAGGTTATTAAGGTAATCTTTAAGGTTATTCCGATGGGTTTATAAATAGGCCCATTGACTAGTAGTCAAAGGTACAGGCTCTAGAGCCAGATTGGTTGGTTTGAATCCCACTTCTACTGTTTAAACATAAATGACTTTGGGTGAATTAGGGGATTTCTTTAAACCCAAGGTTTTCCCACTGTAAAATAGGGATAATGCCTAGCTTAGAACTGTTCTGAGGATTATATAAAATAATTCATGTAAAATGCTTTGTAGTTAGTAAGTACTCAATGTTAGCTACTGTGATGATGGAAATGCTATGCTATGTCTATTATTAAAGGAAAATTGGGACACATAACTGAAATTTAACTCTGCAAACTCTTGAGTCATAATCTTCTTCTTAGACAAGGATGTGTCCTGAAGAGAGTTTGGCGACCCCATAATCCTTTCCTCCCCTGTGGGTGCTGAGGGACACATCTGGGATTGAGGGACACTGGCTTCAGACTCTCTGGCTTATGCCACTAATTTTTGCCACTGTACAGTATCTGGCTAGCATGGACTTGAACTCCTGGGTATTTGGGGTGGCCCTTGGATTGTTAAGAGTGTCTGTAGGTACATATGCTAGTTATATCACAAAGTTAGCGAAATCACATATTTCTGGAGGGACTATTTTAATTACATGTGATTTACAAATTACTTACCAAAAGGCTTTAAGGTTGTTCATAAATAAAAACAATACAAAACTAATAACCATATGGGTGCTATCAGGGAGTTAGGATGAAACAATTTTTTCAACATGTTTGAAAAAGTTGAATTTTGATTCAGACCTGGGCTTGAATTCTGACTGTTCTCTAGCTGGGCAGCCTTAGAAAAGTTATGTCAGCATACTATCCTTGCATGGGATAAAATTGAATCGAAGCCACTTCTCAGATTGGTAGGAGTAACCGTGAATACTGCGATGAGTAGCACAGTGCCTGTGTTTTACTTTCCCCTTGCTCCTAAACACTCAACTTGAAACTGAATTTAGCTCTGAGTTTCCTAGCAACTAAAGCAAAATACAAATACAAAAACAGGTACCTCCCTGTTAGAAAGTCAGTATGTATTACAAGATCAAATAAATGTCATCAAAGGCCTTGGCTTTGAATTCTTGTAAAATTGGGCTTATGCTTCCTTATTTAAGAAAACAAATGAGTAATGTAATGGGTGCCTACTGCTAACATAGATTTACGGAGGACAAATTTGGTGATTTCTTATATCGACTCTCTAAAAGCTGAGGCATAACATTAAATCATGATTTAGTGAAGGCATTTCTAAAGGAAGCTGAGATAATTTGGTCTGAATACATTATTCTTCAACAGCATAATTTAATGCAGGGATAAAATTAGAAATTCTAAAAATTGTGAATATTTAAAATGACCTTTAAGTTTGTCTTGAAACTAGCTCTCTCATGTTATCTTTCGGCAAATGCTAAATTGTCACGTTGAATACAATCATCCATTGAATTGTGCGCTGCTTATTCTTACAGCAGATGGATTTGTTTTATGTTTCCTGTGGTTATGAGACCAGACTCGGTCTCTCATTGTGAGGACTAGTATAAACACAATTATTTTGTGAATACTGATTTAAAAAAGCTTTGATTTTAAGTTCGTGGGTGATTTTCAACTGATTTAGGTTGGAGATACTGCACCAGGCTATAGACTTCAGCCAGGCTGTTAATTTCATTTACATTTTTACTTTAAGGTGTCATGTCGTGGTAGAACGTGTATGACTTTGTAGTCAGGCTGAACTGGGTTCGAATTCTGACTTGGCCAATTTCTAGCTATGGAACCTTCAGCAAATTATTTCTCTGTTTACTTCTCTGAGCCCTTCCTTTCTCCATCTGTAAAATGTGATCTGGAAAAGTCACCTTGCAGACTGTTGGTGAGAATGAAAGGACATATTTTAAATAAATTGACTTCTCTGGGTAACAGGTTGGAGGTCCTGCTGACATCACTGTGGTTTGTTGTCTACATTCAAAATAGAAGAACATTTTAAATTTCAGTTAGAAGTAAGTGAAAATAGGGCTTTATTTTTTTCTCTTCTTTCTTCACGGACCCGTATTTCTTTGCGTACCCGGTATTACAAACTTTTGTTCTAAACTTCTTACTAACTTCTGTTCTCCCTGGGGAATAGGTTGCTCGGACAACTTCTACTTCTGCATTTCGAAGGCTTGTCAAAATGCAGATTCCTGAGCCCTGCACCATACTAACTGGATCAGAATTTCCGGGGCGAGGCCTAGAAACCAGCAAGTTCAACATTCAACAATTGTTAATTCTTAGGGACATCAGAATTTGAGACTGTCTAGGATGGTTGAGCTGGTTCAGGAGCCTACGTGAGCTTGGTTGGTGGGGGGAGTGTGGTGGTAAGCAGAGGTTTTGATAGGGATTGAGTCAGTAAACTGGTTATGTTCCTTAGGAAGATTATAGAGAGAAGCGATTTGAATCTCTAAGGCCGCATTTGGTTGTATTCACATGGAATGGGAGGTGTCTTTTGCCAATTACCTAAACATAAAGTGGGGCTGCTGTAGTCCTGGCAGAGATGGACATGGGGTATCCAAGGTCACTCAGAAGCAAGCAACATGGAGGCTATGGAATTGGGTGGGGGGACACATTTGGTTTATTTGCCCGACATGGAGTCGCTGCCCTGTGAGTGGAACCAAATTCTACTGTCAAAATGGCTCACACATTCAAGGGGAGAGCATTTGAGATCCCAACGGAAGATGACCTGATGAGGCAGCCTTGTTCCCAAAGAGGGCAGACAGGTTTCTGAGGCCAAGGGCCCCTGACATCAGACTTAAGCGGTCTTGTTAATTGCCAACTCTGTTCATGCTTCCTTGGAAATACCTTTGCATTTGTAAGAACAGCTGTTTTTTTGTTTTTGTTTTTTGTCATTCCAATTGCCTTACAAAACCAGACATAAGGATTTACAGTGATTTTCAGATTATGCACTACAAAAGCAGGTAAAAATCTCAGCCCACTACCTCATGTCTCAAATTTTAATTGTCTTTTTCTATAACTCAACAAAAAGTGTTCCAAGCCTCTATTTGGCTAGGGTAGCACAAACTTAACATATATGTGAAGGGCTTAGGGTTTTAAAATACAAGAGCTGGAGAAACTCCAGGTAGTTCTTGGCATTCGGCCATACCATCTCCCTCCCCTGAAACAATGACCTCCTGAGCCAACTATTATATTTACTTGAATAGGGAGAAAGGAACCGGTGGGGAATATTGGGAGATAAAAAAACATAGATTAATATCTGAAATATACTTTGTAGCCAAATATATTTTTAATGCTTTGGAGGAAAAATTTGTATTGAAGAAAGGGAGCCTGGTAGCATCGGTCTACAATCTTTGGATCAGGGATCTGGTCCTTCCAACCCATACCTGTGACCATTCCTGAATTTTGACTGGTCCACCATTTTATGAAAGATAGAATCCAAATTGTTCTGATAATTACCGAATACGGTGCATCCTTTTCAAGAGCAGCCTTTGAAATAATTCCATGATTATGCTAACTTATTTCCAGTTGACTCCTAGGGAGAGTGTGAGCAGGTAAGGAGAACAAAAGGTAGTACTCTAATTTTTTAAATGAATGTCAGCATCTACTGATAATATAAATTTGATATCCATTCTTATGAAGAAAAAATTAAAAACAGTATTATAGAATAAGCCCTCATTTTTTAAAGCAAAAAAGGGAAACAATGGTACATATATTTCTGCAAATTTGTTTTTTTAGGTGTATACCAAATTGTCAGCAGCTATCTCCATGTTACAGGATTGAAAAGGGCTTTTTAGAGTTCTGAAATGCCATGGAAAGGAACCCGGTTCTTTTGGCAGAATTCTCCAAAAACGAGCTATTTACATAAATTATTCTGACACATTTATTCAGTAAATAAAATTGTTTCACATATCATATTTTTAATGCATTTGAATCTTTATTCTACAACACAAGCAACATAAATACAATATCTTTTAAAATATTTTCTCTTTAGAATTTTCATTTTCACTCCAGATAAAATGTACACAAAATGCTTGCAAGCTTGCTTACAGAGACCTGTTAAACAAGGAACAGACATCGTATCAAATCAAACAGTTATATCAACATATAAATAGGAGGGTGCTTTTCTGTTTGTCTTTTTAAATACATGTGACCAAACTGAGTAAATAAGAAGGCAAAACAGAACTTATACTTCCTTGACAAGGCCTTTGGAATCAACATAAAGCTTCAAGGCTCCTGGTAAATGGGTTGCTAGGATGGATTTTGCATTTTTAGGTAAAATAGTATACTGACTTAAATCATTATGGCTCTACCAAGCTTAATTTATTTATCATATTCAGTGAAAATAAGCTGATTCTTTGGCATAATACAAGAAAGGATAAAGGACCCAGACCACCCATGGGCTTTACATAGGGTGGGAGATGGTCACAGGGGGGGACTGTTTATAATGTAATTTATTTAAGATTATTCTTAGAAATGCAGGAAAAGCATCTTGAATAATAGTGTTTTGGCATGATTAGGGCAATAAACATCTTAGTCTCAGCTCTCCCCACCCCTGACACAAACCAAGAAACAAAAATAACTTTTCCCTCTAGGCACCTGCTCTTGCCCCATCGTGCCACACACCTGGATATTCTATCACACGGTTTCAACCGAAGTGAAACCAAAAATATCAAAAGCATACATCTTTGCCTAGTTTTGCCTATTTAGTGGGAAACCAATTTTTATTATAGAGAAGTTCTCCCAAGAAGACCCAGATGAAAGACCCACAGGGGAGTTTGCACACGATCACGAGGTAGCCATGGACAGTCACTGGTGGCTCATAGTGTCAGGGCTGGAGCCCCCCTCACTTTAATAGGAAACATAATATTTTACATGTTATTTCAAAAAATTGGCTTTCAGATTCCCCCTACCCCTTTTTGGAACCAGTTGGTAAAACAATGTGAAAATAAATTATTCCTAAAGATTGATATTTTAAATTTAATTTTAAAATCAGTTATTATTAAAAGAACGAAATGCACACGTAATTTTCAAAAAATGATTATGGGAAACAAAAGTGAACTAAAAAACTCCTCAATTATTTCCATCCACAAAGGCAAGAACTTGAATCCTTGGTACCATTAACACTGATATTCTTTCTGATCTTACTAATTCTAGTATTAAATAAATATAATTACCTTTGATTCACATAATAGACTAAATTAATTTAAATGATGTCAAGGTATTTAGTAAGCAGAAGTCTTTAGACAAACTTTATTGACTTCATAAGAATTATTTATAATTAATATAGTTTATAAATGGGTTATGATTTTAAGTACCTAATTTTTTCCCTCTTCAATCATTCCCTGTGTGGTCCTTATTTTATTTTTTTTAATGGAAAAAGAATCTCAAAAGCTAATTAATTGAATAAAGAGTTAAGAGGTAAACTAAGGCCCCCTCTATATTTGAGTTAACACAATTTCTCTATTTCCAAAGCACATTGATTCAGTTTTATATTTTCCCCAGCATTTGGAAGATGATATAATGAATATGGTTTCCATCGTGCAGATATGTGTACAAACACAACATATTGACTGAAAAATCAAAACAGGCTCAAAAGGGATTTGGTTCATTTCACAAATTTCCATCAAGCCATTTGGTAGACTTTTTACAGATATATACAAAATTAAAATATTAATTTACACCAGACAGTTAAGAGAAAGATGTAGGTACAGCAAGTAGTGTCGTATCATCTTGAAGTGCCAATGTGGTGTCCAATGAGAGATGTAAAATAACTGGCAAGTGAGCAACTACTCAAAAATTACTGTACGCCAGGAGCCAAGGTTGTAATGGAACTAACATGGAAACGTTGCGTTAAAACTACATGGACTGTAGAAATTCAAATTCTACACACTTAAACTTAAAACCACCTTCAGTACAAGTCAAAGAGAGTCAACATGATACAAATGATCATCCATAGAATCAATGTTTCTAAATACAAAAACAAGAAGCTTAGACTTATCTCACTGTTCCATAGAACTTATACATTCATTGTCTTCTAGTTTGTAAAAACCAATTGTTGGTATAAGAAAACTGGAAACTGGGAAGAGTGAGTAGGAATGCTGTCAAGAATCCAACCCCAAGTTGTCTGCCTGGGGTAAATTTGGTTTTTCTCTAGTGCTTGATAAGTCAGGCTGATCTTTAAGGTAGTAGTTGGAAATTTTTTCGAGGCAGTTATTCTCAAAGCATGGTGCCCAGAACGGCAGCATTGGCCTCACCTGGGAACTTGTTAGAAATGTAAATTTCTAGATCTACTAAATTAGAAACTCTAGGAATGAGCCCAGCAACCTGTGTTTTCACAAGCCCTCCTAGTGATTCTAAAGTTTGAGAAACACTGTTCTAAAGACAAAAGCTACTAGACAATCACTGGTTAAACCTTCAGGACAGGAACCAATAGTATAAATAGTTAATGTTGGTTGAAAAGGATGGGGTGGTCACAATTGGATGGATTCACCAGCAGTTGGCTGCAGTTTTGTCACTAAGATAGTCAACCAGTCTCTCCTCTCTGGAGCCCCTTTGCAGTATTGCAGAAAAATACAGGGAAAGGGTTTGATATGGTGCTAGTGGTATGGTAGTGGTTTTCTTAAATTATTAATAGTAATTGGTGCCACCATTTATAAGGAAATCCATCTCAGGGTATGGTTTATTTTTTTTTATCTGTCTTCCCTGAAGTAATAATTATGTTTTGGAAATATAAATGGTGTTCTGTCCTGAAATGTTAAATTATTTGTTACTTCTACATCAGATACAAACACTATAATACAGCCAGAGTAAGGGTATCTCACAAACAAACAAACAAAGGTATGTTTTCTAGATTGCTTCACTAGTGAGGAAAATACTTTTTTTGGGATGAGGCATAATTATAAATCAAGTTCTTGACCAATTTTATAAATATTTCCCAATAACAAGCTCATATTTCCAACAGAAAGTGCTCTTTTACTTTTCTAAGGCCACACTAAATTTCACTGGGATCACCTAAATGGTACCCAAGCATATTTAAGTTTTGTCATCTGCTTACAGTAGGACCCTGGATTTTCCTTCTGCCTGTTTCCTTATCTGGAAAACAAGTAGAAATATTTAGGTGTTATGGCACATGGTTGTCATGGATATTGACCTGATGCCCCCAGCATCTGGCTTTTTAAACAATCTCGTCCAACCAGTTGCTTCCTCTTCAGTGAATGTATATTCTGAAAAAACGATTATCATGTATTCTGCATATTCCTAAACTTTAATGATGACTTACAAATTCGGTACCATTTATTTCTCAGAGATGCAAGTAAAGAGGCACCGTTGGCTACAGGGCACTTTATTCTCCACTGATTAAATAGTATTTGAAAAAGGTTTACAAATCTTGCATGCCGTTCCAGACACAGACTGCCATGTTCCTCTGCGTTCACAGCTGGCCATGAACAGCAGTATTCCATCATTTCCACCTAACTTGGTGAGTTTTCTAAAGGAACATGGAAAGTATAGATTTTGGTTTCTTTTATTTTCAGACACTCAATGTTATATATGATCTTTCTATGTATAAACACTTTTTAAAAAAAATTTTAGGCTGGGCGCGGTGGCTCATGCCTGTAATCCTAGCTCTCTGGGAGGCCGAGGCAGGCAGATTGTTTGAGTTCAGGAGTTCGAGACCAGCCTGAGCAAGAACAAGACCCCGTCTCTACTAAAAATAGAAAGCAATTAGCCAAACAACTAAAAATATATAGAAAAAATTAGCCGGGCATGGTGGCACATGCCTGTAGTCCCAGCTACTCGGGAGGCTGAGGCAGAAGGATTGCTTGAGCCCAGAAGTTTGAGGTTGCTGTGAGCTAGGCTGACGCCACGGTACTCTAGCCCAGGCAACACAGTGAGACTCTGTCTCAAAAAAAAAAAAATTTTAAACCTTATTTTCAAAAACTCTCATAACATCCCAGACAGATCTGGGATATCAACTAAATATTCTCACTTTAATTGCCTAATTCTTTGAAACTGGTCTCTCATACTATAGTGCTCACCCTCCATGCACTGAGAGAACATAGTATTGGGGAGAGAGAGTATGGCCTTTGAATTCAGGAATGCTTCTGTTGCAACCAACTTTGCCTTTTACTTGTTATCTTGGGCAAGTTTGTTAAACCTCTCTGGGAATGTTCTCATCTCAGCAAATGAGGAACATACTGTCTGTCTCACAAGGTTATTGTGAGAAGAAGTATGATAATCTGGGTAAAGGTCTGCATTCACAGCAACACTCACCACCCCTCCTCCCTGCTATTTGTAAACGTTTGCTGTTGTGACCGGTGCTAAACAAAGGTCTTCATTCTGTTGAGTTCGATGGACTGACACAAATGGATTTTCCTTTCTGAGAAGGAAAACTTTCCTGTATCAGCAATATTGTGAAGTATTTGGCAAGGATATCTATTACACAACTGCATTACCTTCTTATAGTTAAGGCTTTTGACTCTCTCAATTGATTCTGTGTAAGCCTTCTCCTTAAAACAAGAACAACAAAAAGCCTCGTGATCACTGTACCAGGAAGTTTCCATTTCAAGGTGCTTTTAAATTACATTAACATTTTTGTCATGTTTGATTTAAAATACTTTAATCTGAACTGCTATGTGTGTTAGCATCTGCCTGGGTCCTTATTGATCAGTCATTACAAAGCCCCCAAATGGTAAAGGTGTTCTGGTTTTAGGTCTATGGTGAAGGCTGGAAAATAATCACAAGAGGAGAGAGTTATAATAAGATGGTATAAAGAGGCAGTCTTAAACATCTTTAAAAGCAGATCAGGAGGTTCAAGAGCCATGCAAGATTCTATGAACAATGCACTAGCCCTCCAGCCTCAAAACCTATGTCCTCCTCAATGGCAGAGAGAACTCTGGCAAAGAGTGCATGCACTTGGCTGGGTTGTTCAGTTAGGAGTTCCCTTTACTCTTGGAGTTTTCCAGAAGCTTGTTTCTTCAGGCATGCTTTACCAAAATATAAGAATAAAAAAATCTCAACTTTAGTGTAAAACACATTTGGCAGTAAATACAGGCAACTAAATGCAATGTGTAAAACTTGTTCTGCTTAGATCTGTAAATACATGCTAATAACTGTTCTTAACTTCAAAGGGCTGCCTTGCCCTTGGTCTTACTGTTGCCACAATAGGGACTGTGAGTAGAAAAATACCTGACATTTTCAGAGACTGAGGGAGGGAGTAAAGAAAGAGAGGGAGGAAAGAAACCAGGAACAGTGAGAGAAATTAGTCTGGGAAGGGGCCACTCAGCCTCCGCACCCCCCGCCCGCCAGTGCCCCTAATCACCTCCCTTCTTCTCCACAATGGAAAGAGTCAACTGAAGGTCCTGCTCTTCAGAGACTACTTTGCATCAAGCAATATCCTTTTTGGAAACTGCAAATACTTCTGGGAAATACTACTTAGCTACTTTTCTAGTTGAAATCTGACGTGATTATGGAAGCCAGGTAACTCCAGAGCAGAGTGTGTTAGAAACAGAGGTGGGCATAAAAGCAACATGGGCCTCGGACTGGGTTATGTTATAGAAGAGAGGATCGGAAGGTACCAAAAACCTCTTACGAGATTATAGGTAAAGAGCTGTGCGTACTTTCTCATCATTTTATTCTTGGAACCCATAATCAGGCTAGTACTAGAACAGGGTTTGGACACAGTATGGGATAAGCTTATTTTCATGAACCAACTTTGGACCCTATAATAAAGAATCTGTGGGAGAATGTATTCTGATTTCTAAACAATTAACTAACATAATTCTGGGATGTGACATTCATAAATTGAGACAGCTTCCTTTGAATTTTTATACTTTATGGAAAGTTGCTATGTATACATACTCTGATTTTATACAAAGGCTTTTTTCCCCCAGTAAATTACAGGCTCACAAAGGAGAACTGAGCCTCAGATACACTATAAAAAGAAACAAATAACCATGGTGCACTGCTTTTGTTGGAAAAAAGTTATCTACCTGACTTTTGATTTCATTTACAAAGTATAAAAATTCAGAAGTATAGAACAGAGCTCATTGCTATCTCTACAATTCATTGCCTGTTAAGATCAAATAGTTGATGATTTGTGTCTAAACTTGAATTATTGTCTAGTGAGTAAAAACTGAAGGAAAGAGAGTGTTTTGTAAAACTGGAAAAATGTCTTTCAGATTCTGTTGTGATCCCTATATGACACACTGATGGATAGGGTCTTTTAGATCACCTAAGGAAGTCAGAGAACCCTGCCTTCCCCTTAAACTTGTAGACAGACAGCTCCATGTTTCTCAAGGAGGGCAAAGTTTACAATTGCCACCACCGTTCAATCCCTTTTAAATCCTTACTTCAATACTGTACAATCGATGTTTTATTTTTAAAGGATGTATTCAATTATGAATACATTTTTAAGGGCTGGGAAATTATATGCCTTAGCAACTAACTCTACTCTCTAGAATATATATAAGTGGACTTGAGTGAAGAGTTTCAATTATTACTGTAATGTAAGAAATATAAAAATATTGTAAGTAATAATGTAAAGCTTTCAAATTCATTTTCTAGTAATACTTAGGAAAAGAAATATACATTTAAAATATTGGTCTGATTAAAAAGACTTCAAACATAGGGTAAACTTGTTAAGAGAAATATTTTAAGCAGAAAAAATTAATTTTCTAACTTTAGTGTCCCCTTTTATTTTCTGAAACTAGTAGTATGTGAATAACTGACACAATTTCATGTGACTGCTCTATCATATTTTAAGGTTTAAAATGTTTTCATCATCATCCCTCCCTACCCCAAACTCCTTGCTCCTTTCCCTGAGAAGTCTGCTCTCTGGATGCACGGAGGACTCTGAGTTCCTTTCCTCCAAGGGTGTTGATATAAAATGAGTTGCATTTTAATGATTTGTTTTCTTAAAAACCAAATGTTGTACCTTATGTTCAGATAGTTGGGCATAGAAATGTCTGTGCAACAAAGGATTAAGGCACCATTTTTTCTTTCCTTTCCTTGTCTGCCTTGGGGACAGAAGCCAAGAACAACAGGACAGCCAGAGTAGCCTGTCAGTCTTCAACATATGTATCAGCTACTATCATGGCACTCCGTGTCAAAGGCTGCCAAGACATAGACTTAACACCCTGGTAGGAAAGAATTTTCTTCCTTCAGAAATGGGGAAATAAAGGTACAATAGTACCTTACATGGGGAAGTGGGTGAATACCTGAAAATCTTAACAATTTAGGAATAATTTTGAAATGTTCTGGATTATTTTATAACAGAAGTCATTTCTTTCTTGATTATGACACCCAAGAATATATGTTTATTGTTTTCTTCCCAGCCAAACCCATAATCATAATATAAATCTTCCTCCAAGTAATATCTAGTACTAGATGTCTGAGTGTTTACGTATCAGCTTGACTTACCAGCAGATATTGCCTTAGGAATTGCATTTATTTGTAAACTGATGAATCAAATGGATCAACATAGTGTTTTCAAAGGGGTGGTCCTTGAAAATGACCACCCCTTTTGGGATAACACTGTAAGCAAAAGCACTGGGAAACAAACTTCAAGATTTGGGAAGGTATCAAGGAATGTAGACTCTTCTATAAGGATGTGCAAAATAAAAGTATAATTTTTGTCATCAAGATACAACGTTAGTACCCAGAATGGCCCAAATGCTGATTATTTAGAGTGGCCGAAAGGCTTTTTGACTTTAGGAAACATTGTTCTTTGAGACTCTAGTTTAAGTGGTGGGGAAATGCTGTCAGCTGGATTGGCAGGCTGACTGTAACCCTCACTAATGTATTTTCTTAGGAGCAGAACATGAGTTAGCTACACAATGATGTCATAGACGCGGCCCACTCTGCCGAGCCACTCTCTCACAGCCTGGCGAACTCTGATGTCCGTCACATGACAGGTCAGCTGGCTGATGCACGGGAACACTGCTGGCTGGAGGGCGGTGAAGGTCTGGTCTGGAAGGATCTGAATCTGATTGAGCACTGTTAGCACCATGTTGGTCCACGCCTAAGAGAAAGGATTTAAGAGAATCAGTGGCTTTCCCCCATAGTTTCATTTGAACACCTGAGTGTGACCCTCCCAATCTCTAAATGGGCTCTAGCTGCAAGAAATTAGTTTTTACTAATTTAATGTTCCTATCATCTGTAGTTTTTACTTAACATATATAAGGGTAGGCAGAGATTCATATCACATTAGAAATGCCTTATTTTCAGCTTTCACAAACTACTAAAATCTTACTTAGATTTAAAAAAGACCTTTCTTGCCTTCTCATAATGAGATTTCCATAGGCCATATGATACTTTTAATTAGCAGTCTTTATAATGCCCAGATAACTTGGACTAGGTCTGCCTTAATTTAGGATAACTTTTAAAATCATATGCAAATCACCAAGACATGAAAAGGCAATTAAGGTAATATGATTTGCCAAGAAGGTTGTCTGTTAAAGAATAACCATACATCTCAGTTTGGTCTAGTCTAAGGTGATTTTTGCAGATTCTGAATTATGAATTTTAATTCTATATTCAATATACTTCAGAGGAAAATAAGGCATCTTGCAAAATTCATGGTAATTCCAAAGTTATGTTCATTCTAAGAATACGTATCTGTGACAGGAATCTACGATTTAAGATAAACGTTAAGATTATTTTTAAATGGACTCTCTATATCCCTATTTTTCTCCCCCCTCTTACATTATCTCTTCTTAAACTGGCCAAAATAGTACCAGCACTGTTTTCTTCTCAAACTCAGCTATACCACAGAGTTGCAAATAATAAACATATGAAGGAACAGACATACTCGAAGCCCCTTGAAAAATGAGAATTTTTATGTGCTCGGGATGGGTTAGAAAAACTCGAAAAAAATTCATTGGCATAACCACACTAATATTCACTTCGCCTTTTTCCTTTACATAACGCTTCATAACTACAGAATTTCTTCCAAGCCATTTTCCAATGGCAAACTAAGTCCATACATTTTATAAGCTTTAGCTCCACCTCATTTATACAGGCGGGTTCCTAATTCTCACTAATATGTCACAATGGAGAAAAACAGTTCCTGAAATTATCTGACAGTAAAGTTTCAGTTTCACACCGGTGTATTGATACAGACTGACCCTGCATCTTAGGCTCAGGCGGTCCTCTGACTTGAAGGGAAAACTGGGTCCGCACCCCCTGCTGGTTCTACGGCATCGTAGACCATGTATGCGAGCTCTGCAGGGGGACACCTCATTTGGAAACCTGGCCCGCGGGTACCTACCTGGATCTGTGCTTCCGCGTCCCTCACCGAGACGCTCAGGGAGCTCCCGGTGGAGCCGGAGCGAGGTCTCTTGTCCTGTCGCAGCAGCTCGGGGCCCGCGCTGAAGGAATGTCGCATCTGTCCTTGGTCCACCAGGTGCTGTGGACGCTGAAGCAGCGGGGAGTCCTGGCCTCTGGGGCCCAGCGGCTCTCCCTTCTTCTCCGCTTTGCCGTCTTTGGGGAACGTGGGCAGGTTGTGCTGCTGCTTCCTCTTTTTGTACTCAGTCATCAGCTTGGAGAGGGTCTTGTCGGCCGCCATGGTGTAGATCTTGTTCCCCGCGTTCTCCCACCACTCTTTCTTGCGGCCGGCATCCTTCTTCTCCACTTTGGGGCTGGGCGGCAGCATCAGCGTGTCCCCGCTGCCCGCCCTCAGGCTCAGGGACTCGCCCGAGTGCTCCCGGGGCTGACTGCGGTCGTCCTCGGAAGGCGTGTCCTTCCCGGAGAAGCCGCCCGTGGACGGGGTGGACGATTCGGACTGGAAGGAGGGCAGGATGAAGAACGGGTCGCTCTTGAAGACCGGCGGCTCCTCCAGGCAGTTCTCGAGGTCCAGGTGCATCTGGATGTAGTGGTTGCACAGCTCCATGCACAGCTTGTGCAGCCTCTTCACCAGCCACACCCAGTCCGCGTTGCTCACGGGCTGGACGCTCAGCGAGGGCATCCGCGCGCGCCACTGCCTCTTCTCCTTGCCCCTCGGGGGGCTCACCTGGGCGGTCTCCTCAAAAATGTCTTCGTCTTCTGACGAGCACTGCTGGGAGGAATCCGTGCTTCTCTCATCGTCCTCGAAGAGGACCTTCTTCACCTGCTCGGCCGTGATGGTTTCTTGATTGGTGAGGACCGCACACACCAGCGCGTGGAAGTAAATGTTGAAACTCATCGCAGACTGGCGGTAGAGGTTGGCGGCGCCCCCGATGCCAGACACTTTCTTCAGCAGGCACTTCAGCCCGGGGCTGGTGTCGAACTCCCTGGCCGTCCTGTAGGAGTCCAGCAGCAGGTCAAATATGACCGCCAAGTTCTGCATGGATATGTAGCGGAGGAAGCCGGCCAGCTTGGTCTCCGGGCCCTGGGGCGTCTTCTCCTCTCCAGGAGAGGGGCCTTTGACAAACTCCTCTAACAAGATGTCATACAAGTTCTGGAGTAACACTTGATGGGACAGCAAGCTCACCACGATTTCCCGGAAAGAAACGCTTCAAAGGAAAAGAAAAGGGTTGATTAATGCTCTTCTGTCTTATATCAGTTATTTCAAGGCAATTCAGACATTACCCATTTAAAAGTGATATATGTGAAATTACAAACTAAAGTTATTCAAATGTCTTAAAACAGGGCAAACTTTTGGGGGCATTACATGGTAGTCATTTTAATCATAACCAGTGGAAGGGGGAATCCAGGAAAGTGCAGAAAAGATACATGGCAGCTGAGGCGGGGTGGGAGGGTCGTTTTTTCCTTGGGGGTGTTGAGTATGTTGTGCACTGTGACCTATCACATGAGGTCAGGTGATGTCCACTTGCAACATCATGTCAGTGCTCAAAAAGTTGCAAATGTTGGAGCATTTTGGGTTTCAAATTTTTTTTTTTGAGACAGAATCTGGCTCTGTTGCCCTGGCTAGAGTGCCATGGCGTCAGCCTAGCTCACAGCAACTTCAAACTCCTGGGCTCAAGCAATCTTCCTGCCTCAGCCTCCTGAGTAGCTGGGACTACAGGCATGTGCCACCATGCCCGGCTAATTTTTTATATATATATATATATTTTTAGTTGTCCAGATAATTTCTTTCTATTTTTAGTAAAGATGGGGTCTCGTTCTTGCTCAGGCTGGTCTTGAACTCCTGACCTTGAGTGATCTGCCTGCCTCGGCCTCCCAGAGTGTTAGGATTACAGGCCTGAGCCACTGCACCCGGCCTGGATTTCAAATTTTTGAAGTAAAGATGCTCAACCTGTTCTACCAAACATTTTAATTGCCGATGTGGTTTTGGGTTTATGGTTTCATTTTCAAAAGATTAGCCTTAGAATTTTGTAAAAATAGCTTATACCATTATAT
>CAUYSK010079516.1:0-10844 GCA_963575035.1 Avahi laniger | reverse complement strand
TCAGGCTGGTCTCGAATTCCTGAGCTCAAACAATCCGCCCGCCTCGGCCTCCCAGAGTGCTAGGATTACAGGCGTGAGCCACCGCGCCCTAGCCAGCCACAACTTTTTAAAAAGCAAAAAAGGGCAGGCACAGATAATATGCTAATGAATGAATGACGCTAAGTTCCAATAAAACCTTGGTTATGGACACTGAATTCTGAATGTCATATAATTTTCATGTCATGAAATTTTTATTAATTTTTTTCAACCATTTAAAATGAAAAGACAATTCTTAGCTTGCAGGCAGTACAAAACAGACAGTGGGCTAAATTTGGCCCATGGGCCATAGTTTGCCCACTCCCATCTTAGAGATAAAGGAAATACATAATATAAGCATGCAAGTTGAAAGGTAGGGCTTATTTTTGTAGGCTTAAGTGTAGTTGTAACATTTTACTACATGGCCAATGGTATGTTTTCTTTCCCCTCCAGCCACTAGATAACCAGGGACAATGGTATGTCTTGATCAACATCTTACGGTGAGTGGATGGGGGAAAATACTGGTTCTGTGGAAAGATTTCCTCTTAAAGTCAACATTTACAGAAAAAGTTACCATAGTACCCATTTGTTTCTAAGTACAGATGACTGACTCAGGCAAAACAAAATTTAGAAATCTCAATCGAATTCAAGACACAAAGGAAACAGTGACCATTTTCCATCTACTGGTTCTATCCAGCTACATAATAAATTTCCAGCATGTGAAAGAAACACCAATCTTTCAAATCGCCCTCATTGCCCAAGATCACTCCTTTCACCTGCAATTTGGCCTTAGCTTCCCTCAATTCCATTGTGGAGAAACTAACATTTGTTAAGCACCACTATATGCTTACTGGCTTCACCTAAAGTCATTTAATCCTCAGGAAAATGGCTTTTAAAAGTCCTCCATTCAGAATTTCCCAGGTATATACATGTAAAAACCCAAGCTACACACTTTCAAGATTTCCACACCTAACTGCATGTAAGTTATATCTTACTAACAAAGTTATTGTAAAAGTCATCACCCAGACTGCAACACCCCCACCATTGAATGTTAGGCCTCATTAAAAGTTGGGAGACAGACATATACATTGTCAATATAGAAAGCTGTCTATAGTAATCTTGATGCAGCAAAGGAGAGAAAAACAGGTTTGTGAAACAGCCTGCAGAAGTATGTACATAAAACTATATATTAATACATGTTCTCGAAAACTTAGCATGTATATATTTTTTAAAAAAGTACATACATGTGCACAACAGAGAAATGTTTGGAAGCACGGTCATCAAAATACTAATAGTGGTTATAGCTGGGTGGTAGAATTTCAGACATCTTTTACATTCTTGTTTTTGGTATTGTTTCATGAACATGCGTTACCATAATTAGGAAAAACAGTAAAGACATTTTTATTGGAAGAAAAAAAGACCTATACCAAAATTTTCTTTAAAAAAAAAAGTCTAACATTCCTTCCCTATAGTTGTGCTTTAAAAAGACAAACTTTGAGATATTCTGCAACATCTATTTACAGATTAAATGATGTATCTGAGACGTGACTGATTAAAAATATTTGGAGTTGAGGTGAACGAGGATATAGATGAAAAAAAAATGGCCACAAGTTGGTAACTGCTCAAGTAGAGTAATGGAGACATGGGGATTAATACAATACTACTCTACTACTGTCAGTGTTTGAAATTTGCTATAACAAAAAGTTACTCTCCTCTTTCCCTCTGCACAGCTCCCGCAATTCAGCCTTCAGCCTAGCTCACATCTGCCTCTGAAGGGCCTCCTTGGAAGTCTCACCTTTTGCTGTTTCAAACCTTAAATTCTTCTCTCTACTCTCAGTCTCTTTTCAGAGCTCTAGGCATACATACCTTCTCCACTGATGCCTAAAACTAAACAGATCCAAAATCAAATGTAGCAACTCCTCTACTCTGCACCAAGCTCCCCTTTTTGCTGACTCCTATTTTCCTAGGAACGGCACCATCACTCAAATCTATAAAACTGGCTGAGCTCTCATTTCCCCTCATTGAATTAGTTATCAACTACACCTCAGTAATGTGATGCTCAAAATTCATCTCTTTCCATTTCTACCCCGCCACCCTAATTCAAAATCCTCACTAAATTATAAGCACACTGTACAACTGTGTAACTTTTGTGCCTACCTCCTGCGTCTCTGGGCTCCAATTCTGTCTCTCCTGTTCATTGCTCTATCTTCAGTGCCTGGCAAGTTTGATACGCAGTAGGTGTTCAGTAAGTGTTTGCAGCATGAAGACCATCATAGCATTTATTTCACCCTCGTAGACAAGTGTGAACCTATGTTTCCTCCTCTGCCCCCTCCCATGACCTCGAGAACACATACATTTTACCTTCCCCCTGTATGTTAAGAGCCCATGACACTGACATGGTCCTCTTTCAGCTCCTTACAGTAAATCTTTTAGATTTTGGTAACTGAAGAAGATTTAAATGTGATTATGTATGCACATATGGGAGCTGTTTAAAAAAAAAAAAAAAGAAAATCTCTCTTTCCCACCCCAGTGCCCCAAAGGTCAATCACACAAAATTACCTTTTAGGTCAAGTATTAACACCCCACCCTCATCCTCTCGGCTTCAACTTAAATCTCATTTTCTTAGAAGCCTTCTATTTTCTCACAGTACCCATAGACATTCACAGAACTTTCAAAATCGGCCATACCTGTATATGTGATTATTCTGTTTAGTAACACTCTCATTTCCTCACCCCCCACCTCCGTATTCAGGATTTACGAGGGCAGGACTATGTGTTCGTTGCTGGGAAGAAGCAACAGGGAAGGATCTGGAGGAAAGCTAGAAAGCAGTGGTGACTGGGATGCTATACTACACACAGCGAGGGGGAAAGAGCTGGCCAAAAAGGAGATCAAACTAAGAACCATGGCCTAATTACACATTAAACAAACACATGTGCTATTTTAGTTTATTTCACATTTTTACTTCTTAAAAGGGGGGAGGGGATTTTCTGGTAGGGGATCAGCCTTTATAAAATGTCACTGGTATTAAAAGCTTACCCAAACTGATTTTAGTAACAACGTGGCTTTAGGAGAGAAGGTGTCTAAATTTCAACCTAATATTAACCCTATTTCTCTGATATTGCAGTCTGGACTGGCTATACTATTATATAAGTCACACAGACCTAGAACTTCCTTATCCAGCAGCTTGCTTCTAGTATTATTGGGCTTCTAAAGTAAAGCAAGATTTGTGTGTTTTACTCAGTTCTTTAATCAGAATGCTTCCAAATCCGCCACAGCAAACGCTCTGATGTGCGAAGCAATCACTACACACTGTCAGGGACGCTGCTAGGGAGGAACAGACAGGGAAGGAAGGGGTAACTAAGAGCGACACACAGTATGGGAGGGCTTGGCTGCTGCACAGCACATCCTCAAGACTATCTCAATGACCACTTTTAAACCTCATTTCACTTGTTTTGGGAAGGTACGCAATTTGATCCATCTCCACAGCTAACCAGTCCCCTAAGCCTAAGGTGTGAAAAAGAAAATTTTACATAAATGCCTTTTAGCCTTGAGCAAATGGACCAGCCAGAGCACTTGAACACGTTGAAGCTGACCTTCACGTCAGATGGTTTCCAGAGAATGAAAGCAGTTTTCTCAGCATGTAAGAAGGCAACTCACTGGGAAACCAATGACCCTATGGCATTTGACTTTCTGCTTCTCAATGCAAACGCGTGAAACAAATACCTAATTTCAGTTCAAACTCATTTCCCTTTTATTAAAGTCCAAGTACATGGTTTGGTACCCAATAAAGGAAAACGTGTTCAAATAAGGTAATATGTTATCATCAATATTTCCAGGTGACTGTTTACAATCAAGTAGTAACATCAATAAATTCTTAGGAAGCCCATCTGTAAGAGAAAACACAAAGAATTAGCCAGGAAAGAATAAAGTAGAAATCTTATTAAAAATAACATTTAGAGCTACACTCCAGGAAAAACACCATCTCTCTAGAGCCCTTTCTGCTCTTATAATACTTAATCCTGCCTATAGTCAACTCACAAGCCACAAAAGCTTTGCGGTTTTTTTGCCATTTATACCACTAGTACTTACTGGGGTAGCCTTCTTTTCTAATTAGAAAAGCATTTGGTAGTTGCCCTTAAAAATACTTTTTTGGGAAAAAGTATGTTACTGCAGTTAGAATATATCCTATATAACATGGATATTCTGGACCCTGGGGAAATAATATATGATAAAATGAAAAATTAAGAGTTGAACCATAAACAAAAGCTTCAGAATGTAACTAGGCCCTGTATGATGGCTCATGCCTATAAGCTCAGCATTTTGGGAAGCTGAGGCAGGAGGACTGCTTAAAGCCAGGAGTTTGACACCAGCCTGGGCAACATAGCAAGACCCCTCCCCCAACCTTTTTTGTTTTTTTTTTTTTTGAGGCGTTGGTCATGGAAAGACCCCATTTAAAAAAAAAACAAAATTAGCCAGGCATGGTGGTGCTAACCACCAGCTAGGACCTGTAGTCCTAACTATTTGCGAGGAATCCCTTGAGCCCAGGAGTTCAAGGTTACAGTGAGCTATGATGGCACCACTGTACTCCAGCCTGGGTGACAGAGTTAGACCCTGTCTCTAAAATATATTTTTTTAAAAAATAATTTACACACACACACACACACACACACACACACACACACAAACTAGGAAATCCTGCATTCTGAGCAACTAGTTTTCTCCACAGAAATTTTTTTTAATTTTTTTTTGTAGAGCAGGGTCTTGCCATCCTGCCCAGGCTGGTCTCAAACTCCTGGCCTCCAACAATCTACCACACTCCAACCCGCTCCTGGCCTCCCAAAGTGCTAGAACCATAGGTGTGAGCCACCACCACATCTGGCCAGAAATCTTTTTTTTTTTCTTTTTTTCTTTTTTTGAGACAGGGTCTTGCTCTGTTGCCTGGGCTAGAGTACAGTGGCATCACCATGGCTCGCTACAACCTCCAACTCCTGGGCTCAAGCGATCTTCCTGTCTCAGCCTCCCAAGTAACTGGGACTACAGGTGAGTATCACCAGGCCCAGCCAATTTTTAAATTTTTTGCTGGGATTATAGGTGTGAGCCACTGTGCCTGGCCCAGAAATCTTTAATAACACAAAATCCTTACCATATATTATAAAGATGAGCTGCCTGACTTCAGGGAGCTTGTCCTGGTGATGGAGTGGACAAAGATAAAATGAAAAGATCAGGGGACAGACATGGTGGCTTACACCTATAATCCCAGCACGTTGGGAGGCAGAGGCAGGAGGATCACTTGAACCCCGAAGTTTGAGGCTGTAGTGAGCTATTTTGAGTTCACAGCACTACAGCCTGGGCAACAAAGCAAGATTTTGAGTCAAAAAAAAAAAAAAAGGCCAGGCCTGGTGGCTTAAGCCTGTAATTCCAGCACTCTGGGAGGCACAGGCAGGAGGATTGCTTGAGCTCAGCAGTTCAAGACCAGCGTGAGCAAGAACAAGATCCCATCTCTACTAAAAATAGGAAAAAATCAGCCAGGTGTGGTGGCATGAGCCCTTATTTCCAGCTACTCGGCAGGCTGAGGTAGGAAGATTGCTTGAGCCCAGGAGTTTCAGGTTGTAGTGAGCTATGATGACATCACTATACTCTGGCCAGGGGTGGACAAAGACTGTCTCAAAAAAAAAAGTAAAATAATAATATCTGAAAATCTAGATGTGGGTACATGGACTCATTATATGGTCCTCTAAGCTATTTTTTATACTTATAAATTTCTTACAGATTTTTAATATCTATATTAAAGGGAGCTTTTACTTGCCTTTATACCAGTAAGAAAACAATGATAACAACTAGAAATAATTTCAGCTCATTAAATTTATCATCATTGGTACTTTCTAAATCTCTTTATGCTCATGGCCATTACCTCTAACAAGAGCATTAAAAGGTCTTACTCTGCCTGAGAGCACCAAAATGTCATCCACTCATCCCTCCCTGGATTGTTCTCCTGCCTTGTTCAGTGGTTTGTTGCTTACCCACGGGGTTTACACTTTGTCAAGGCCCAGTTCCTCTGGAGTGGAGATTCCCAATTCATTTAAAGTTGGTCTAAGTTCCTGGATGACATAGGGGTAGATTTCCTTATGAGGTCCTGCTTTGTCCTGATGGCAAAGAGAATATTCACATTTAACTCTCTGAAAAGCTGTCTCTTAATAAAATGAACTTGACAAGCTTTTAATTACATATTCAGAGGCTAGTAGCATAAAATCAGGTCATCTACTTTTAAGTTAACACATTTGTTCAATAAAGAGGGCATCTTATATAGGCATTGTTCAGGTAGGCTTTTAAGACTAAGACAATTACACTAAATCCAGAAAAAGTATTTCACAGTCTTGAATTACTGGAAAAGAAGGTGGTGATGACAGAATTCTGTGAAGGCAATTAAACATGCTCAGCAGGCAACGGGAATAATTAAGTTAACACGGGAAAAATATTTTCATTTGCCTTCAATTTGAGACCCTAACTGAATTAACTACCAGTGCTGAATGGATTGACAGCCTACAGAACCCTTAATTATCTGATCCATTATAGATAAAGTAATGTCACACTTTCCCCTTACAGACCTTGAATTTCTTTCTTACAGACCACAGGGTCGTTTCATGGAGAACTGCACTTAGAGAACACACACGGCCAGAGCAGAATTTTCACAACATACAATTATATCTGTATCATCACAAGGTTCCTCAAGAGCAAATATTAAAAAGTCAAATGAACTAAGAAAGTGCCAAGCTGCTATTCTCCTGCTTCAACAAATTCTAGGTCTCCTTAATTGTATTTTTTAAATTAAAATTCATGTTTAAAATGCAATATATTTGTTCATTACAAAAAACCTAGAAACTATAACCAAACAAGATGGAGAGGAATTAGGATATATCCTCCTACATTTTCATATATATGTATTTTTTAAAAAAAATAAAATGGAGTCACACCACAAAGACTGTTTCATAACGTTCTCTAGTTAATATGCCACAAATATGCTTAATGTCAAACACATTTCTATAATATCAGTAGTTTTGTAGTAATAATCTGGGAAGTCTCATTTTAAGAAACCACTAACAATATTTAATTTTATATCGCAAAAAGCAAAAAGATGAAACCTTTGTATACCCTTAACTATTTTCTTAAGCTAAATTCTTAAATGAAATTGCTGAACAAAAGGGTATGTATCATGCACAATTTTAGGGGGTTTGGATAAATGCTGTCAAAGTCACCTCTAGAAAGACTGTAACTGCAATGTATATTTCCTCTAGCTACATAAGAACTAATTTTAGGCATTTTAACCAATTCAAAAATATAGAATATGCTAATACCCAATCAACAGCCCATCCACTTCCAGAACAATTTTAGTATTGTTATTTCACTGACCTTAACAACCTCTAGGATGCGAACTGCACTAGCAAAATCATTTAATCGTCTGCATGCCCGCAAAGCAGCATCAATGATTTTGGGTTCTGGAACCAGATCATAGCCAACAAGTGTGTTCATCCCTGCAAAATTAAAAAAGAGGAGCCATGTCAACGTAGCGTATCCTCACTTAAACTACAATTTAGTTATCTATATTTTTATTGAATCAGGGACACGTAATCTTATCTGTTTGGGTCTCTATTCTCTCTTTTTTTTTTGGAGAGAGAATCTCACTCTCTTGCCCAAGCTAGAGTGCCACAGTGTCAGTCTAGCTCACAGCAACCTCAAACTCCTGGGCTCAAGCGATCCTCCTACCTCAGCCTCCTGAGCAGCTGGGACTATAGGCGAGTACCACCACACCTGGCTAATTTTTTCTATTTTTAGTAGAGACAGGGTCTTGCTCTTGCTCAGGCTGGTCTTGAACTCCTAACCTCAGGCAATCCTCCTGCCTTGGCCTCCCTGAGTGCTAGGACTATAGGCCTGAGCCACCTCACCTGGCCCTCTATTCTCTTATCAATAAAACAAGAGAAATCTACCATTAACAAATTTTAGACGGTAAAATCACAGTAGATCTTCCACAGTGAATTAGTGGAAAGAAAGAGTTATGAAATGGCATTCGCAGTGAAGGAAAAAACCTTAAGAGTTTTCTTAGATGCAAACACTTTTCATAACAATTAGCTGGTTTCTTTCAAACAAGAGGGTCATTTTCAATCCCTATCTTTAACGTTTAGTACAATGTATGTATTTTGGATGCTTTAAAACAGATTCGATTGGAAAATAATCTAAAAACAACCAGAGAAATGCTTAAGAAGAGTTAATGAAGCCCAAATGAGGACATTAAGAAGATATTATAGAGAAACATTAGTGCGCAGACTCATAAACATTCAACCAGAAAATGACTGGGCATTATTACTTCAGATCTGCAAGAAATGACACATCATAAAATTTAAGATTCTCTTAATGGAAACAGAATTGCTGTTCTTTTCATTACGTCTACTCAAGATTATTCAGTAAGAATTCCCCTGGTTGTAGCAAAATGGAGACATTACATTCCTGCAGAGAAGTTTAAAGCACTTTAAAATATTTAAACAAAGGACACTGGGGAATACAATGCTAGAATGTAGTCACAGAGAATGAATTTTTGGTCTGAGATAAATTATCCTATACCTAAATTAGTGATGCAGTTATCGTTAATGGTACTTATGCATGTTAAATGTGCATCTGCAAACTTAGGAAAGACAAATTCTAGCTTATTTAGACTGGACACTTATTCAGGGCAAGACAATTCATAACTGAGAATAAAAATAACAAAAAACCAAACTATGACCAAGAGGGAAAGAGAACCAAATGACTGCTGTGTACATTATTTAAAATGTACATCCATGCTGACTCTTTGTACAAAGTGGAAAGAGAAAATTATGAGACCAACATGCTACCTACTGAGCTAATGAGGCACCTAGAAAGAAAATTAAAATGCACAAAACTGTTAGCTTTTGCTCACCTAGCCCTATGGCCACAGCAGTGGTTTTCTATCGGGGTGATTGTGTCTTCCAGGGAACACCAGATAAATGTCTGGAGACATTTTTGATTGTCAAAACTGCAGATGTGTTTATGTATTGGCATCCAGTGAGGAGAGGCCAACAATGCTGCTAAACATCCTACATTGTAAAGGACAGTCCTCTACAACAATTATCTAGCCCAAAATGTCAATGGTGCCTGCTTTAAAACCCTACTTTACAGGAAATACTTACTATGGAAGCTATAAACTTTCCTACCTGCAAGTTGCATGATGGTAAACAGTTTACATGATACATGTTTTCAAAATAGCTGCTTTCAACGAAGTAGTGGAAACAGTTCATATTTACACACTAAATTAGATAAATATGTCTATGTTCCAATTACCTTTACGCAATTCCCAGGCATCTATATCTGGCTTGTTGAAGTATGTCACCCAGCGAGCATCAAACTCCTCATCTGTCTCATGTGACCCGTGGGAATAGCAGCGAATTGACTGGATAGCTACAACGATGAAAGAGCAATAACTTCAATGTACAAAAATAGTACTTGACATATCTTGTCAAATGTATTAAATTCTGAATCAACTATATATGCTAAGGCAGAAAAAATATTCGACAGGTCAAATGAAATACATCGTATATTAATATGGAAAGAAATCTTTAAAATTAAGAAAAGCAAGTAGAACAAAAAGTATTACATAGGTATGTTTATGCTTTCCCCCCAATGTGTAATACGAGCTTGAAATTATTAACAGTGGTTCCCTCTAGGAGGGAAAAACTTTGTTTCTTTTATTTTTTTGAGACAGGGTCTTGCTCTGTTGTCCCAGCTAAGAGTGCACCGGTGTCATCATAACTCACTGTGACCTCAAACTCCTGGGTTCAAGCGATCTTCCTGCCCCAGCCTCCCGAGGAGCTGGGACTGCAGGCACGCGCCACCACGCCTGGCTAGTTCTTCTTTTTTTGGTAGAGACAGGGTCTCGCCCCTGTTCAGGCTGGTCTGGAACTCCTGGCCTCAAGCAATCCTCCCATCTCAGCCTCCCAAAGTGTTAGGATTATAGGCATGAGCCACCGCATAAGGCCTAGAAACTTTATTTCTTTATATACTTCCAAACTGTTTAAATTTTTACAACAAGCAGAGTATTAATTCCTAATTAAAAATGTCCAAGCTGGGCATGATGGTACATGCCTGTAGTCCCAACTACATGGGAGGCTGAAGTAGGACTGTGGGAGCCAGGCGTTCAAGGCTGTAGTGTGTGATGATCATGCCTGTGAACAGACACTGTACTCCAGGCTGGGCAACATAGTGAGACCTCATCTTTAAAAAATAAATAAATAACAATAATTAAAAAATAAAATAAAAGTCCATTCAAGTTTGTAAGCAAATTTATAATATACTTTTTTATTTTTTTATTTTTTGAGACAAAGTCTCACCGTGTTGCCTGGGCTAGAGTGCCGTGGCGTCATCCTAGCTCACAGCAACCTCAAACTCCTGGGCTCAAGCGATCCTCCTGCCTCAGCCTCCCGAGTAGCTGGGACTACAGGCATGTGTCACCATGCCCAGCTAATTTTTTCTATATATTTTTAGTTGTCCAATTAATTTCTTTCTATTTTTAGTAGAGACGGGGTCTCGCTCTTGCTCAGGCTGGTTTCGAACTCCTGACCTCAAACTATCCGCCCGCCTCGGCCTCCCAGAGAGCTAGGATTACAGACGTGAGCCACCGCGCCGGGCCCTAGCCCAATGTTTTTCAAAGGTGGGTATCACAACTCATAAAAGCAGGATTTTCCTTACCACATTACTGGAGTCATTCCTCTGAGTCAATCCCATGCCTTTGTGTCCAATCAGTTTTGATCCTTAAATATTCACAG
>CAUYSK010079512.1:0-12304 GCA_963575035.1 Avahi laniger | reverse complement strand
AATAATGTCAGAGCAGAGACACAAAGTTGAAAATTGAAAACAGCAGGAAACAGATATTATAATATACATCACCTTGGGTATCAAATGTGTACAAATCTTTTTTTTTATTTCAGCATATTACAGGGGTACAGATGTTTAGGCTACGTATATTGCCCTTTCCTCCCCCAGCCCAAGTCAGAGCTTCAAGCGTGTCCATCCCCCGATGGTGCGCATCACTCTCGTTATGTATGCATATACCCATCCCCTCCAAAAACCAATAGGAACTTGAAGATGGTGTAGTGGTGGTAATGGCGGTGTTAGGGAGGATAGAGTGATTTCTCCAAATACAGATAAATAATAAAATTATGCATTAAAGTGTTCATGTTTTAAAAGAGTTGAATTTCCCAAACCTTTTCCAGTTGCATTTAGATACCTGCCTTACATTTCTTGAATCTTCATGGAACTCTTTTGGAACAGGATTTGTGTGTCTTGTAATTCACCCATCAAAACATATCTTCCCTGTGTAATAGTATATCTTGAATTCAAGGCAATCTTCACAAACTTGGTCATTTTCTTGCCTTGATGCTCTATTATATCTCAATTAATTATAGCTTATAAATTAAGCAATATTTACATCATTTGGGTAAAGTATCATTTTATTGTGTTTCTCAGTGAAACCATCTTAATAGAATCAATTGAAACTAAGATGTTAAAGCTTTGATAGAGGCCTAAGTTTACAAAGCATAAGGTATAGTTATAGTTAAAAATTAGCTATTGCCCCATAGCCTGCTTCCCTGTAATTGCTTACTGCTTAGAAGTCACAAAACTAGTGATTGCAAGATTTATAACTTCTCTTAATAGCTTGTATAGATAACACCTCTATTAAGAGACATAAGGCTGTTTTTTAAAACATTTTCCGGACTCTGCATACCAATGGGCCCACTGATGCCAACTGGACCAGTGACCCATACTGTGGAACTGACACAATCAATCCTGTGACCCCTGCCAAGGAATTGACTCAGCGCAAGAATGTGGTTTTTACATCCCTGTGATTTTACCTGCAACATAACCAATCAGAAATGCCAATTTCCTAGCCTCCTGCCCACAAAATTTTCTCTAAAACCCCAGCCTAGAACTCTTTATAGAGATGGATTTCAGGGATTCTTTCCACTCCCAACCTGGTCTCCTCATTTGGCTGCCCAGTGATTGTTAAACTCTTTCTCTGCTGCAATTCCTGCTGTCCCAGTGTATTGGCTCTTTTCTGCTGTCAATAGAAAAGAAGCCAAACACTGTAAAATAATTTAAAGAGTTTTATTCTGAGCCAAATTTGAGGACCATGACCAGAGCCACATCCAAGAATCCTTGAGCAAGTGGACTTGCTGTGGTTGGGTTACAATTTGGTTTTATACGTTTCAGGGAGACAGGAATTACACGTAAAGTGATAAATCAATACAGGGAAGTTGTACATTGGTTGGGCCTGAAAAGGTGGAACATCTAAAAGGGGAGAAAGAAAGGCTTACAGGTTATAGGTGGGTTTAAAGACTCTTTGATTTATAATTGGTTAAAGAAATGAAGCTTTGTCTAAAGGTTGGAATGCTTTAAGTTAAGATAAGAAAGTCTGATTAACAGACTGATTGTATACCCAGACTCGAATGATTTGTTCTGTAAACTGGGAACTTACAGGTGTGATTTAAGCTTTGTCTTGCATAGCCTTTGGCCTGTTAATGAGTTACAAAGAATATCTCCAAGAAGGGAGGGGGACATGATGAGGCATGTCTGACCTCCCTTCTCATGGACAGCAACTCAGATTTAGGGTATCCCCCTTGGCCAAGAGGGGATCCATTCAGTCGAGTGGAGGGGAGCTTAAGTTTTTATTTTAGTTCATATTGCACAGTGGGAAAAATGAACCTGGTTGGACAGTAACATCACTGACTTTTTTTACTTCCTTTGGTTCCAGTGTAATTCATGTGTAACAGACGAGAAGATTTTCTTTCTTAGCATCCACCTCCAGCTACTTCATTTCTTCCAGATTTTGCTTTGGTGTTTTCTCAGTCATAGAATGATACATTCTTTTCAATATCTTCGGTATTAGGAGCTATCACTAGAGGGAATGGGTGATAGCCCTTAATAATACCATTGTTTAATAGTCACCTTGACCATTTGGGTACAGGTATACTATTTTTCTACATGCCATAACACATGCCAGTTTATAATAACATAATAATAGTATTAATGTAATTTGCCATTTTTTGAGCTCTTACATTGTATAAGAAATTACATGGTCATTTTATATACATAATTTTATTTGACTTTATATAAAACCCTATGAAATAGGTACTATTTTTATCTTTACTATCCAGAAAAGAAAACTGAGGGTTAGTAAGTTGAAGTAATCTGACCATGATCACATGGTAGAGCACCCTATTTTGACTACCTGGCTGGACTCTTTAGTCACATTGTTGTATTACTGTAAAGTACATAGAGTTTTGATTTAGTTATTAAACTTACTTCAAAATGGATTGAAGATAGCATTGTTCTTCTTTTATTAACCAGAGAACTTAATCAGTATTTGACAGTAATTAAGAATGTAGCTTCATCATCTGAATGCCCATGTTGGTTGTTTTCCTTACTGTTATGCTATTATTAATATTAACAAATAAGGAAGGTAGAAATACTTCTTAAGGGAGAATTTCCAGTCCGGATGTAAGTCTTTTAACCCAACAGACACTCTTTATCTAGATTGTTCTAATGAAAAGAATTTTGTTCTTTGGAGGCTGTTATGTTCAGAACCATCCTAACTCATCAAGTTCATCCATGAACTTAAAATCAGTAATTTCTGGAGCAAAATGGATTCAGCTTGTCTAAAAAAGGAACCAATTTGTGACCATAATATGAAATGATTTAAAAATAACCAGTGCATCTCTACAAAAAATAAATAGCCGGGCATGGTAGTGTGCACTTGTAGTCCCAGCTACTGGGAGGCTGAGGCAGGAGGGTTGACTGAGCCCAGGAGTTTGAGGTTCCAGTGAGCTATGAAAGCGCAGCTGTGCTCCACCCTGGGTAACAATGGTGAGTTAAAAAAAAAAATCAACAGCAAAATAATACCGATGCAGAAATAGACCTATGATTTTGTGACATTTGTTAAAACTCAAATATTTCATTATTTTGGTTAATCCATTTTCCTTCACAATTTTAAACCCTCAGAACCCATTGCAGTGATGTCATATGGCATTTTCAAATAATAACCTCCAAGAATAAAATATTTAACTTCCCAGAATATTCAACAATACTGGGTAATAATCTTTAATAGGCTACTATCTGACTGCAGTAGAGGAGGGATATTGGTCAAAATGTGAAGATAAAAAAATTAGTACAGTCCATGAAAACAAGAAATCACATAACATTCAGAACTTATAAACCCTCCATTAGCCTTGTGAAAAGTGTAACCCCTCTGTCCTGTCTGCCTAATATGATGGCCACCCTATAGCAAAATGTATACTGTTATTCAACAGCAAGATCTCTTTAATGCCTTATAGGAGTTTTGCTACACTTCATTTTTAAATATAAAACAACAAGCCTACTGGCCTGGAGAAAAGTTCATTTTTAGCAAAGCTGCCTTTTAATTCAGGTATAACACAGTGCCCCAAGACTCTTCTAAATTTTTCTTGGTAGATATTTTCAGATCTATTTATCATGGTCACGGCATGAAGTAGTTTCTGATTTATGTGGTGAGATTCAGACTTTCAGTATTTTCTCTTGTGGCCTCAATCCATCAGGAAGCAGGTCTGCATCACATTTAACACCAATATAATACTGTCGATAATGCCCAAGCAGCCAGCGTGCATAACAAGAAGGACCATGGCAGAGATGGAGGGCTCAGGATGTGAGCTGAAAGTCTGAGCAGCCTAACCTGAAAGATTTTTCAAATTCATGGGCTTTTTATATATTTGGAGGGGAATAATGCGTGCTGCTGAATTAGAAAGCTGGAGAAGATTTCACTTATAAATGGAGATTTATAGTAAAACTCCATGGATTTGGTATTGTTTAAACAAAAGGCTTTCAGATTTCAATGAGAGAAAGGAGGGGTTTCTCTCAGAGGTTGAGTCAACCATACCACAAACCTCAATATCATCGTAGTCCCATTATTGGGCACAGAGCCTGTCGTATCACAGGTGATGATAACTATATGTTAGGTCTAACCGAAAGTCAAGTCATGCTGTAGTTCCTTGTAACCCTGAAATTTCTAACTGATAACACATCATCACTTCACTCGCATGCTTTACTTGGGTAATGTCTAAAATTTGCTACTTTCCTATCCAATTTCTCATTTCTGGTGGGAGAGCCATGTTGTCTAAATTCTAGTTGAGGTTATTTTGGCTGAAGAGAAACGTGAAACAAGTTATGCGTTGGCAACTGAGCATAAATATACTTTCTGAAGCCTAGCCAAATGTTTGTCACGATATTACAATGTATCTTTGCACATGCTAGATACTAGGTGCTCAGTAAATTTGCTGACAAATTTAGACAGGTGTAATGAAAAAAATGAGGGGCTGTCATGTAGATGCTAGAATGCTTATAGCAAACATTGGCCAGAAAACATTTGTTTATTCGGCAAATATTTACTGAGAATATATGCTGTGGCAGACACTAGGCTGTACACTGAAATGTCTTGGCACAGGAAGCTCAGAGTCTATTGTAGATAACACCCAGATTAACAAATAATTATTTTCCAGGATGGTGGAAGCTATACTGGAATGTGAGAAAACTCTAAGGACAACAAAGAAAGAGTGTTGAAATTTGGAAAGAGATTAGTAGAAAAGAGCAAAACCAGTCTCGTAGACTTGTTTACTTTTTCTTATAAACCTTTGTTTTGTTGTTGTGAAATATAACATACTTAAATAAAAGTGTTTTGAGCAAAAATGTACCACAAAATGATTTATCATAAATTGAACATTCATGTAAAACAGTGCTTTTCAAACTCTCTGTGGTGAAGAACCAGATTTTGTTTTTTTCCCTAATCCATCAGTTAAAAAAATACAATTAAAATGATATACTAAAAAAAGAAAAGGAAAACACATGGTTTCATAAAAATGCATATTTTTTGCAAAAAACAGTGGAAATGAATTACTACAAAAATTAAAAAAAAAAAAAACAAAAAACAAAGACAAAATCCAAGCCCAATTTTTAAATTTATTATATTCAACAAACATAAAATTACTTGGTCAAAATAAGGTTTCTGAATGTTTGCTCTCAATTTCTGTACTTATCTCATGTGGACTCATGGACCAATGGTGACAATCAGACAGGGTTCGGTTGCTAAAGAAACTCACTCACAGGACCCAAAATGACAATGCTTACAAATATGTAGTTTATTATAGAAAAGCATACAATATCACAGCAGCATTAAAGTAAGGCTACACATCACAGCCAAAGGCTGTTTCCCAGCAAAGTGTTTAGAAAGGCCAGATGCAAGATCCAGCTGTCTTATCTCTGTAGGGCCATACTGGACACACTTTTTCTTTTGTACCATTGACATCTGCATGGGATATTTTGGATTAGGGAGCCCAAAATGGAGTTTTGCTGGTGCTTCTTATGCCCTGCTGGTCATGTAGGTACATTCTTGCTAGGTAACCAGCCCCGGTGTCAGAGCCCCTCAGCAGTCACACCGAAACCAGCCACAAATCATCAATCTTAATGTTGTCAATGAAAAAGTGCTGACAAGCTGATACAAACTACTTCTACACTCCTCAGACTCATGTTTACAAAGAAACACTATTAATGAGTGAATTTCATGCCTTGACCAGCGATTAGCACCTTGCAGGTACTTTAGCAAAACAGCTCAAACCAATTCTAGGCCTATTGAAATTAACCTTCACAGCCTAATTTATGCTAGTTCACGAACTGGTACTGCTTTATATAACGCACTGAGTAGTGATGAGGTGTGGAACATCCAAATCAAAAAATAGAACATGGCCAGCACCCCAGAATTCTTTCATATGTCCCAACAATCATTAATCCCTCCTTTTATCAAAGGTAAACCAACTATCCTTAATTCATAATGATTACTTTCTTACCTTTCTTTATAGTTTTTCATATCTATGTCCTTATTTTTTTACATTTTATATAAATAGAATCATAAAACATATAATACTTTGTGTTTGGATTCTTTCAGTCATAATCAGATTTGCAAGATTCATCCAATGTGTTAGATGTAGTTGTAGTTTGTTCATTTTCAATGCAGTATAGAATTTTATTATGTGGCTATGCCATGATGTATCCATTTGAATATTGATGGATATTTGGGTGGTTTTAAATTTTTAACTCTCGTGAATAATGATGCTATGACCATTCTTGTTCATGTACCTATTGCAGTTCTCTCAGGCATATAACTAAAGTGGAACTATAAAGTTGTAAGTTGTGTATATGTTTATCTTTAGTACTTACTGTCGAATAGTATATAAAAGTGGTTGTACCAATTTACTCTCTCATCAGCAGTATAAATTTTCCTTTTGCCTCACATTCTTGCTAATACCAGAATTGCTAATTTTTAAATTTTTGCCACTCTGGAGAATGTGTAGTAGAATTTCACTGTGGTTTTCACTTGTATTTCCCTGATTATGAATACAAATAAATACCTTTTCATTCATTTATTCAATATTTAATGAGGCTTTACCTATTTAAATCTCTTATCTATTTTTCTATTGATTTCTATTTTGTACTGATCTGTATCAGTTCTGTTTATATTCCGGATATAAATCTTTCTTCAGATATATGTGTTGCAAATATATTCTGTGTGGATAACATTTGAGTCTTTTAAAGACATCTTTTGATGATAGAAATTCCCAATTTTAATGTAGTACCATGTGTCAATACTTTCCCATTATAATTAATAGATGAGATTATACCCTATTCATCTTTTGCCACCCCAAGATCATGAAGATATTCTTTTATATAATCTTACGGAAGCATCATTGTTTTGCATTTTACATATAGATATGTTTTGTATGGTGTGAGGTGAGAGTCAAATTTTATCATATTTTCTTTTGGATACTTAGTTGACCCAGAATGATTTATTGAAAAGAACATTCTTTTCTCACTGGTCTACAGTAGCACCTTTACCTTTGTCATAAATCAATTGCTCATTTACATGTGGGTCTCATTTTGGGCTCTATCTTCTATTCCATTGATTTAATTTTCTATCTTGGTGTTCCATTCCTGTCACATTGTTTCAACTACCATAGTCGTATGCTAATTATTGCTACCTGGTAAAGAAAGTCCTTCTAATCTGTTTTTCTTTAATAATGTCTTGGCTATTTTTGACCCTTTGCCATGTAAATTCAGAATCAGCTTGATAAGTTTCATACAAAAACTTATTTAAATTTATGATCATGGGCTGGCTATCCCTCCATTTATATCAGTTTTCATTTGTTTTACTTAATAGTATTTTATAGTTGTGAGAGCTTGCACACATTTAATAGATTTATTCCCATGTATGTGTTGCTGTTCTGAAACTTCCCTCGGAATTGCAACCAATGTTTGTACATTGATCTTGTATCCATAAACGTTGTTAAACTCATTTATTAATTGCAATAATTTATCTATGTTTTGTGTTTTCTATATCCATGGTAATATCAACTATAAATAATGACAGATTTATTCATCTTGTCTATTGAAGATCAGATCCCCCATAAGTAGGCCCTAGGACAAAGATCCAAGTGTAAGTGGTTTATGTGGGAATTGATCTCAGGAAACACTAGTGTGGGAGTAAAGAGGTAAAAGAAGACAAAGAAGACAGCTGATAAAGAGTTCACTATCAAACAAGTTGCCTTGAAAGCTTAACCTCACTGGGGAATTCATAAATTAATGTAGAAAATATATGTCAGAGTCATCACATTCAAGGGGTAAGCAATCTGAAGTATTTATTTTAAATGTCCTGTGTACCTGTGGTTGAGGGATGCTCCCAGGGTGAATTAATTAATTCCCTGAGGTGAGCCATTTCTAGCCTGGCACTAGGGCAGGGAAAGTGACTTCAACAGTGAAAGAAAGATCTCAGCAAAGGAATGAAGATGCTGATAGTTGGCTGGTGTACATTGAAGTGGTAAAATCAAGGCAGTATAGACTAACTGCCGGTAATACCTACTATAGCGTCCAATTCTTATAGGATTTTTTTCTCTTGCCTTATTGTGCTGACAAGACCCTCCAGTTCATATTGATTAAAAGAAGTGATAGAAGTCCTCCTTGCATGGTATATGATCTCAAAGGAAGAGCTTTCAATATTTTACATTTAACTATGATGTTCACTACGGGTTTATTTATAAATATCCTTTATCAAATTAAAGGAGTTTTCTTCTATCCATAGTTTCTTTTTTAAAAACTCAAATGGGTGTTGAATTATATCAGACGTTTTTCTTCATCTAATGTGATGGTGGTATGATTTTTCTCATTTATTCTGTTAATGTAGTGAATTACATTGATTAATTTTTAAATGCTTAACTAACTGTGCATTCTTGGAATAAACTCACCTTGTTCATTTTGGTTATTATATAGTACAAAAACATTTTGCAAATTTAGTTTAAGAGTTTTGTATTTATATTCCTATATGAGATTGGCTAGCATTTTTTTCTTTTTCTTAATTTACTCATCAAAATTTTTGATAAAAATAACCTTCATTAAAAATGCTGGTTTTCTGAAATGACTGAGAAGTGTTTCTAATTATTCTCTTGAAGAATTTGTATATGATTGACATTATTTCTTCCTTAAATCTTTGGGAGAATTTGCTGAAGACATCTGTGCCTAGAGTTGTTTGATATGGAAATTTTTAAAATTATAAATTCAATTTCCTTCATAGTTATATGAATATTTATACTTTTGATTTCCTCTTGTATGAGTTTTGTTAAATTGTACTTTTAAAGCAATTTTTTCATTTTATTCAAATTTTTATTTTCATTTCATTAAATTATATTATTAAATTATTATAAGTTATATTTAATATAATACTAATTAGTTATCAAATTATTTATTTATTAAATTATTTTATTTTTGTTTCCATTTTATTAAAATTTTTAAATTGATTTAAAGTAGTTCATAAGAACCTTTTATTATGTTTGTAGTAAAAAAAAAAAGGCTTCTACACCCCTAATGTTGGTTATTTATGTATTTTGTCTTTTTTTTTCTTGATCAGTTATAACCAGAGATTTATCAAATTTATTTTGGTCTTTTCAAAAAACCATATGTGGCTTTGTTGACCCTCATTATTATGCTTGTTTTTTATTTTATTGATCTACGTACCTTTATTATTTGCTTACTTTTACTTTCTTTGGCTTTACTTTAATTACTCATCCCTTAGTTACTCTCAGGGGAAAGGTGGTTCCAAAAGTCAGGTTCTGCATTTTGGCCTGATAATTCTTTACTATCTTATTAGTTCTTCCATACTTTCAAGGAGATGTTTTGAAATTTTACCTCTAGCTTTTCCAGTTGTCCTCTGAGAGATTACTGGCCCAAGTTATCTAATACACTATTACCAAAAGGGAAAGTCCCCAATTGTTCATTTTCTTGACATTTTTTTGAACAAGGTGTAGTGATTTTTTTGTTCATTTCCTGAAAACCTTCCCAGCAGCCTTTGGATAGACTTTAATGCTCCAATTAAAACTGCGTTAATGGATAAAATAAAACCACCTAAAGGCAATGTAGAGTAGGGGAGGGGGACACGTCCCTGACATAGGCTGTTAACTCCTGTTATTGGTTTGCATCTGCTCTTATGCTCATCTTTAGAGTCCAAGAGCTCATTTAAAATGCATCTGTAAATAAGTTCCCCAGCCCTTCCACACGTTTCCTTTTGTGTTTCTTGCAGTCCTTTTTAATATGCCAGAACAACCTGTTAGACATAAGTCACCAACTATAAACTATAAAAAAGTTGTAAACACCTGTACTTGAAACAAACTCCTGGCTTATGCTGAGACTAGATAAAAAGACACAGAGACTGAAGTGAGGACAAAGCAGTGTGGTCATGTAGATAGCAGAGGGTGGGACTGAGAAACTGTGAGATACGCTGGGACATGAACCACCAGAACTAGAGAGCTTCATGGAAGCTGGGAGGGCATAAGTAGTCTCTTTTCTCAACATCGGTAAGACTGACTGCTAATAATGGTTAGTGGGTTGTTTGCTCCAGTTGAAATATTCTTATCTGTACTGTATGAGTCTACCTAACCTTGGTGCAATGCATGTCTTATGAATAGCCTGCCATTTTTCAGATTGGGTATTTATGTCATATCTCTTCCCCTACAACAGAGGATAGAGGTCTTGGATCCTTGGAAGGATGTTGTTATTAATAACATTAAGGTAAAACCCTCACCCCTGACCAAATTGTGCCAACAGAATTAATTTGTAGAAGTTTGCAACGGTAGCAGGAAAACATACCACCTCCATTCTATATGTATAAAATGCATACTTAAATATTTATATATATACTTATATATTCATAACTCAGTTTTTGCCCTGGCAGAATTTATGGTATAGTTCAGGAGGGAAGATACACACACGTGTGCACACACACACACACACACACACACACACATTCTAGCAGAGAAAGGCCATTGGGTTAAATATCCATTAATAGCACAGAAGTTCAAAGCAGAGAGGTGTGGACTGGAGTTGAAAGGAAGCATTTATGCAAGGCATGAGATCATCTAGGTCTTGGAGCATAAGTAGGTTATAAAAAGACAGGAGATTAATAGCTCAAAACAAGATCAACATCTTGCCTTGCACCCCATGAACAATGGCCTTTTACTCAAAATAGTTCTTGTCCTTTGATTTAACACAGATATGACTTTGACTGCTACATTATTAGAAACAAGATGAACTCATGCATCTCTGTTTAGAACTTTCTTTATTGATTTTTCTACATTGTCTTTCAGAGTTATTTTAGGCCTAGAATATGATAAATCCTTAATTTAGATTTGAGATTTTGAGGCAGCACAACAGATACTGTCTTAGAATAACATATATTTTCCATAGAACATTACCAGAATAGGCTGCAAAGACCTAAATATCCGTAGTCAGGTGAGTTGTCACGTTGCCTTCTCTGTGAGTTGTTTTTGGTTGATCAGTGCACCATTGACTGTCTTCTGCAGGTGGAGGTTTACAGGATTATGGCTTCAGGTGTGGTTGCTTTCATTTCATCCTAGGTCAGGAAAGGCAAATCAATGGTAAACCTAATTTTGTTCTCTTCTCCTGGCTCAATCATACCTCTCTGTCCCACCCAGGCTATTAACCCCCTTGGAGTCTTTCTCAATAAAATCATTGAGGCACTTTCTACCAATCTATTAGAGCTATATCATGCAAGTTTGAAGCCATCCCAAGCAATAAATCTATAATTCTGGGGCTTCACTCAGCTGAAAGGGATTATATTGGTAAAAAGCAGCAAGAACCTATATATTTAGGCTCCCCATAAGCAAGGAAAATAGACAGGGCATATGACCCAGGTGATTAAGTTTTTTCTTCTATAATGTAACTCAGTGCTAATAATTTGGAGCATATTTTTCAAAAAATAAAAGTCTAGGATAAAATCAAGTACTTTTCTCAATGGTTTCCATTTTTATTTCATCTAATCTTCTCAATAAATATCACACTTTAGGTATTTTTATTATGCAATATGATTTTTGCTAGATTGGAATAAATTTGGTGGTTTATAATAAATACTCCACTAAAAATGGCTTAAATAATAAAGTTCAATTGATAAGATCTCGCATAATAAGAAGTTCCAAAGAGGTGGCTCCCAGACTGGTTACTCAGCAGTTCAACTCATCAGTTCTGTTATTTCTCTTCTTTGTGGTTCTCTTGGCTTTCCCTTCATAGTTCATGGTTGGAGATTATTTGATTAAGGCACAACTTCCTCACACAATAATATTCAATGTAGATAACAAGAGAGGTCTGGGATGGTCTTCATATGTTTCACTCTCTATTTATCAAGGAGGAATTTTTTTTTTTTTTTTTTTTTTTGAGACAGAGTCTCACTCTTTTGTCTGGGCTAGAGTGCCGTGGTGTCAGCCTAGCTCACAGCAACCTCAAACTCCTGGGCTCAAGCAATCCTCCTGCCTCAGCCTTCTGAGTAGCTGGAACTACAGGCATTCGCCACCATGCCCGGCTAATTTTTTCTATATATTTTTAGTTGTCCGATTAATTTCTTTCTATTTTTAGTAGAGATGGGGTCTCGCTCTTGCTCAGGCTGGTTTTGAACTCCTGAGCTCAAACAATCCACCCGCTTCGGCCTCCCAGAGTGCTAGGATTACAGGTGTGAGCCACCGCCCCCAGACTTTTTTTTTTTTTT
>CAUYSK010079511.1:0-14835 GCA_963575035.1 Avahi laniger | reverse complement strand
CATAACCTCTAATGAGAAATTCTACCACATGTACCAATTGTATTTATAACATAGAAGAGGTAGCCCACAAATGGATGGTGTCAAACCACTTCTTAATATGCTCAGGAGCATGTATCTTATCCCTTTATGTCCAGCCTTTCTATTTCCCCAGACAACTGGGACCACTTTATATAACATTTCTGGGGGCCGGGCGCGGTGGCTTACGCCTGTAATCCTAGCACTCCAGGAGGCCGAGTTAGGCGGATTGTTTGAGTTCAGGAGTTCGAGACCAGCCTGAGCAAGAGTGAGACCTCATCTCTACTAAAAAAAAAAAAAAATAGAAATTAGCTGGACAACTAAAAATATATATAGAAGAAATTAGCCAGGCATGGTGGCACATGCCTGTAGTTCCAGCTACTGGGGAGGCTGAGGCAGTAGGATCACTTGAGCCCAGGAATTTGAGGTTGCTGTGAGCTAGGCTAAAGCCAAGGCGCTCACTCCAGCCAGGGCAACAGAGTGAGACTCTGTCTCCCAAAAACAAAAAATATTTTCTGGGGCCTTGTATTCCTGGCTTCTGTCTGAATGCAAATATCTTCCTAAGGGATTACAGGGAGAGAGCTGACCTCTTGGAGATCATATCATGATGCAGATGTGGACCAGGTGATGCAACAGCATGGTGAGGTTTTCATCATATCACAGAACAAAGGAGAAACTAATGTGTTGTCTCTAAACACTTGCTAAAATCATTTGCAAAGCACAGCTCTAAAAAAGAGGTATCAAGAATATACAAAGAATTTTCAAAACTCAATAATAAGAAAACAAACAGCCCAATAAAAATTGGGCTAAGGATTTGAACAGACCCTTTACCAAAGAAGTTATACAAATGGCAAATAAGCACATGCAAAGATGCTCAACATCATTAGTAATTAAAGAGATTCAAATTAAAACCACTGTGAGATACCACCATACCTTTATTAGAATTGCTAATTTAAAAAAATTAAACATAATGCCAAATGATGGCAAGGATGTACTGCACCAGGAACTCCCCCACATTGGAAAATTTTTAATAAAGTTAACCATACACTTAGCATATGACTGAGGTAATCTCACTTCTAGGTATTTACCTAAGAATAATGAAAACTTATGTTTACACAAAAACTGCACTCAAATGTTAATAGCAGCTTTATTTACACTTGCCAAAAATTGTAACAACCAAATGTCCAGCGATTCATGAACAAATAAACAAACCATGGTACAAACATGCAATGGAATACCACTCAGAAAAAAAAGGGAAAAATAAAAATTTCAGATGAATTATGTGAGTGAAATAACCCAGATTCAAAAGGTTACGTTCTATGTGATTCCATTTGTAAGATCATCTGGAATAGGCAAAATTATAGGAACAGGAAACAGATTCTGGTTCCCAGGGTTTCAGGAAAGCACAAAGTGTCAACTACAAAGCGGGTGTGAGGGAAGGTTTGGGAGTGAGAGAACTGCCCTATATTTTGATTATGAAGGTAGTTGCACAACTATATGTATTTGTTAAACTGTAGAACTGCATACCATAAAGAGTTCGTGTTACTACATGTAAAAATAAGGGAATATAATGAAACGAGATTTTAAAAGTTATTAAAATGGTTGATGGATGTCAAATTCAATATGCAATTGTCAATTGAAAACTTAAATCAGGCCACATTTTATCCCATATCAACCAATGTTTCAGTAAGGTGGCCACAGACTAATTTCTTTTTTTAAGGTTCTACCTTAAAGAATCTTTGTCCAAGTTTTCGATCCCCAAGATGTCCCAGAAAAGCCTCAGTGTTCTAGATGGAGTGAGAAATAGTGGAATATCGTCAATGGGTGTCAAAGGTCCCTGCCTCAATCTGCCAGAACTGGCCCAAATTTGTCTCCAATTTCCACTGATTGAAGACTAAAAGCATAAAATCTCTGCATGTGAAGAAGGTTACTAAGTGCTTTGAGTCCCTTATTATGAGTCATTTACAAATTTAAAAAATATATATGTCTTCCTTTGAAGTAAAGGAAGAAATAGGATTAGTCTGTTTCTTAAGACTTATTCTCAAAGTAACATAGCAAGAAAAGGAAGCATAAGATCTACAAAGGCCCAAACATTTGGAGGAAATGAACTTCAACCCAAATGCAATGGAAAGAGTTACAATATGATTTTTTAAACTCTGTATTTATGCAATAAGAAACACAGACAGGCAAAATAAACATCCTAGGACACGTTTCATGGGGAAAAAAACCTAAAAGCCAAAGTTTCCTCAACTGTATCCTTTAAAATCTCAAAGGTAATTTTCCATCTAGTTGAAATAACACCAGCCTCCTCAATGCCCCCCAACATGCAACCACCCTTCCCTGTGAAAATCCTACCTTCAAGAATAACTCAAAAGAAAGCTACACATTGAACATACAACAACCTGGGTTTGGAATTTGGATTGCTGGTGTAGTTTTAGAAACTTAGCAAGATCCAACTTCAATAATTCTTAATTTTATCATATGTGAAATTAAAAGAACATTGTTTACCCTGCATCAGTGGTTCTCCAACATTAGCATGCATCAGAATCAGGGGAGGACCTGTAACAACACGGATTGCTGGTGGGTCTCACCCGCAGATTTTCCTTTTCAGTAAGTCTGAGATCTGAGAATCTGCATTTCTAACAAGCTCCCAGAAGATACTAATGCTGCTGGCTGGGGAAACACACTTTGAGAATCCCTGCCCTACACGTTGCATCAGTCAAATAAGATAGAACCTGAAAACTGTTTTTATAAGATATAAATTGCTATGTAGTGTAAGGGAGTCTTGTTTTTATTGTTGTACAGTATCCCTTAACGAGCTGTCTCTGTCTCTCCAACTAGATTTTAACAGATTTTACTTAGAAAATCTTTGAAATACTTTGTACTTTTTTTTCTGATGCTGCTGGTAGTCACCTAGGATGGAAGTCATATTTATTCTGTTATTATCTCATCGACTAGATCTTTCAGCCCCCTGAAGTGCACAGCAGACTATTTTGCACACAATAGGTATTCTGGGCACTAAGTTGTTGAATTGTGTTGAATATCCCTTATTGTAAGAATACTGCTTGACTTTTTGATGATTGTAATGAAAATACAGTAGGAACAAATTGCGAAGCATGCAATATATTATTTTCCTGAATTTGGCTGTCTAAGGTCACATTGGAACTGACAAAATATTGACTATTTGAACAAATTATAAACACTGAATAAATTCTATACTGTACTTACATAAGTGATAATTGCTAAGTATAGTGTTTATGGGTATACATTTTAAAAGCTGGGTATAAGGTTTTTGATTAGTAATGTAAATCTTCTAAGTATGACCTTGATTCCATGAGTAAATATGTTTTCAAATTCATTGCTTCTTCCAGGAGTGGCATCTGCGACAGGTATGAGAACAGTTGCTTTACTTCTATACTAAAAATGCAAAATGCTTACATAATGCACATAACGTTCCTGACTGTGGTAGCAAGGGGCCATGCCTGCCCACTGTGAAGAAACTAGATGTGCCTACTCTTAGGGGAGAACAAATGGAGCATGACGTTAAGCAATAAATGGCCCCTAAAGGTGTTAAGTCATTTATTGTTCTTTGCACCTTAATAGCAAAGTCTCATTTATTAAAGGCAAAAGAATTAAGTTATAATTATGAAAATACAGGCATCAGTGACCCTATGAGGCCATATGTTAAGGGATGGACAGACCCTGAAATGATACCCTTGAGGATAGGTCCTTATTTTGCTCCATATAAGTCACACTTTGCCTGTGGGGACTGGAAACATGGAAAATATAAAATTTTGAAATAAACCTTTTCCCATTCATGACTTGTTGACATTTTTCTTTTGATGTTATAACACATACTCTGAAAAATCAAAATCTATGCTTGACTTACCTTGAAAGGCTATAGGCAGGTGAATTTTGGTTATCTTGGTAAAATAAACTATCCCCAAATCGTTTAAAGCAACAACAATGTTACGTATTCTGGCTGTAATTTGGGCAGGGCTCAGCATGGATGGTTTGTCTCTGCTCTGTGCTGTGTGAGCTGGGGCAGCTCGACATCCAAGGAGGCTCACTCACATAGCTGCCAAGTTGGTCCTCATTGCTGCCTGGGAGCTCAGCCAAGGCTGTTGGCCAGTGGCCTCAGCTCTTCTCCATGTGGACCTCTCTGCTTGGGCTTACCCACAGCCTGGCAGCTGGGCCCAAGAGGGAGGAGGTAGAAGCTGCCAGTCCTGTTAAAGCATCACTTCCTTTGCATTCTATTGATTAAGTAATCATAGAACTAGTCCAGATTGAAGAGAAGGAGAAATAACCCACACCTCTCAATGGGGACAGTGATAAAAAAAAAAAATGTGACAATCTTTAACCTATTACTGCAGATTTTAGCCAAGAGTAGACATTAAATTAGGGCAGAGAAAACCAAAGTCTGTCTTTAATCTTCAAACAAGACAATGCTTGACATCAGTGCTTCTCAGAGGGTGGTCCCCAGACCAGCAACATCACCCAGAAATTTGTCAGAATTGCAAATTTGTAGGTTCCATCTTAGGCTTACTCACTGAGAAAGTCTGCTTCACATTAAAGTTGAGGAGTTTTTTTGCCCAATCCTAAATTTTGAGCCAATGATAAGATAAAAATGAATTTCGTTGCAGTAGATAGCTGTGTTTACTTAGAAGAGAAAATAACAAATGAAGCTGAAGATCTGTATTCACTTGAAGCAATACACAAGGTTTACATATAATTTAATATCCTAAAAATATTTATTGGGGTTTCTACATAATAGATTTCTATCTCTACAGTGGTTAATCTTCAGTAAATATGTTTTGGGGATCACATGGTGTTTGCTTATTATGTACTGTCTTATCAAATTCCATCTAAATCCATATATGGGAACATTAATTTAAAGTGCTACTAGAAGGCCTGATTACAAAATCAATTACTGGCATGGTGCCTTGGTGTTATTTGAAGAAAGTAGTGACCTCCACTTGTTGTTACCAAAAGAAAAGCAATTAAAAGTTACACAGTCAACAACCACAGTCTGTAAATAGTCTTTCAGATCACATCTATCTGCTTAAAGAAAGGAGATGTAACAAAGCTTATAACCAACTTTGAGAAATATGACACTTAGTGTAATAATTTGTCTTTACAGTTCATAGCAACATGTATTACTATTGATTCTCTATCTACACACATATTTACACACTGCATCGAGCACGCCAACTGGAAAAAGCGGAAAACTAAAAAAAAAAAAAAAAAAGCCAAATAATACTTCAGAGCCTTGTGCAATGTAATGGAAGACTCAATAGCCTTAAAACTTTAATTTCCCTGAGACAACCCTCCCAGTATCACAGCCCAGTTTGATTTATATATTTTTTTTTTCAGAACATTACAGAAGTACAAATGTTTTGATTACAGAAATTGCTTTTGTACTGTTTGAATCAAAGTTGTAAGTGCGTCCATCGTCCAGATAGTGTACATTGTTCCCATTAGGTGTGAGTTTACCCATCCCTTGCTCCCTGCTCCCGCCTGCTGGATTGCTAATGAATGTTATTTCCATATGTGCACATAAGAGTTGATGGATTAGTTCCAATCTAAAGGTGAGTACATGTGGTGTTTTTTTTCCCTTCTTATGATACTTTGCTTAGAAGAATGGTCTCCAGTTCCATCCAGGTTGCTACAAAAGGTATTAGTTCACCAATTTTTTACGGTTGTGTAGTACTCCATGGTATACATATACACATTTCATTAATCCACTCATGTATTGATGGGCACTTGCGTTGTTTCCATTTCTTTGCAATTATGAATTGTGCTGCTATAAACATTTGAGGGCAGGTGCACTTTTTACAGAATGTCTTTTTTTCCTTTGAGTAAATACCAAGTAGTGGGATTGCTGGATCAAATGGTAGTTCTACTTTTAGTTCTTTGAGGTATCTCCATACTACTTTCCATAGAGGTTGTACTAGTTTGCAGTCCCACCAATAGTGTATGACTGTTCCTATGTCTTCACATTCATGCCAGCATTTCCCAGTCTGATTTTTAACAGATATAGGATTTGGGCCTGTAGATAGACCAAAAAAAGGCCCATTTATGTTTAGTGCCCTCCTTTTAAGAGAAAGTGAAGTATTCAATGTATTAGTATTTTAGAAAAAGATTAATTCAAAAAGACTGATTTTTTTTAAAAAAAAAAGTTGGTTCTTAGACAAGTCATTAATCATCTGGACATACTACGCCTTTTCCTGGTAGTATCTGGTAAGCTGATAGTTTATCATGATCTTTTAAAATAAAACTTCCCTAAGTCTCTTCATGGATTCCCTTAGGGATGTTGAATGGACTCCTCGCCTCAGAGGATATAACATTTAGTCTGGTAACTGGTAGGATTCAGAAATCTCAGCCAGGGTCTTCCTTCCAGAAAGTATGGAAAGGAGCCCTCCAAAGCCTGTCTTGCTCCAAATGCTGGTGTAGGATAAAGGAAGATATTCAAATAAACGGAGACCTAAGTGGAAACACCACATGAAACGGAGCCTCTAAATAATCAAGTAGAAGCCATGAGGTGTGAACTCCCCAACTTTTCTCTTTGCATTTGCCAACAAATTTCTCTGCATTTGTTCCAGCTTTCTCTTTTCCCACCCGTCTTGGGGAGGACACGTTTCCTGGCCCATGGTGATTCTGTTCTCTGCATTCCTTCCCTCCTGACTCCTTTAAAATCTGACTTCACAGGTCATATCTTTGTGCGAATCCCCATCCCCTGCAGGATGAGACACACCTTACAGGGCAGGCACAGGCAGCCTGAATTTCTAATCCATAAGGATAGCTCCAAGAGAGGAAGGAGAGAGGTGGTGAGCCAGAAAAATGGGATTTGGGGAATTCTGGAAAAGGCTAGGACAGCAGAGAACTTAGAGCCAAAGGGAAAATGAAAGAGATTAAGGGACCTGGAAACGCACACTTAGCACAGAGGCAGCAGCAGAGGGCCTGAAGATCATCAGACCTCAAGTCACAGTTCTGCAGCTCACGAGCTATGACCTTGAGTAAGTTTCCCGACCTTTCTAAACCTCTGTTTCTTGTGCTGGAAAATGGAGCCAATGATACTTCCTTACTGATACTGTGAGGATTGAACTGGATTAGCATGCGCGGTGCCTCCTAGGGTGCCTGATGAATAGACGGGCCCTTTATTTGTGTTATTTTACTTCCCAGTGCATAGAAAGCAACAAGAACACTGATGAAAGCAAACACCTGCCCCTCCTTGTGTAGCACTTGAACAATAGAGACGTGGCTTAAAACATGTAAATCAGCCTGGCATTACCCCCTCCTCCCGCTCATTCCTAAACATTTGGAGGTTTATGGGACACTGGTACAAGTCATCGATTCCACACTGGAAGAGGCAAGGAAGACACCCTTCAGTTGTTTCTTTGTTTATCTTAATTTCAGGTTGTCTGTGTGAAATTGCATCCGAAAGGTAGACCACCCTGAACGATAAGCTACAAATTAGGAATTCTACGATGAGAAGGGTGCAGATTTTTCATTCTGCTTTCCCCATTTGAGGCTATCTCCTTCAGGCCTCCTGCCTGCTCTCAAACCCCGCTGACATCTGTTTCTTGTGTATAATACAGTCTGGGGAACCTTAATGTAACATGATTCTTAACTAGCAGCTGCCTCTGCGAGCATTATTATAGTCACTCGGTGCATAAAACCAAACACGTGTCTTTTCCAGGTGGGGAGACTGAGGTAAGAAAGGAGGCAGAGAAAAGCCACACAAAATAAATGAAGCTGACTTTAACCTTTATTTTCGTAAGCTGGCTCACTATTTGGGTCTCATTTACATACTTGCCTAGGGGACCTCCGAGGGCCAGAGGCAGGCCTGGGGCCTCATTTGCATAAATCCCTCTGAACTTGGGAGGTAGGCTTGGGGAAGGGACTTTGGGCTTCATCAGTTACATTCCCTATGTTCAAGTGCTGGTTTTTAAACTGCAACCCACATAGAAAACAGCTTCGGCTCCTGAGTCAGTGACAGTCAGTGATCTAATGTCTCTCAGAAGGGACCAGAACGTTATGGCTTCCTCCTATACTTCCTTAAGGAATGGAGTGATTTCAGTCGAAAAAAAGAAATATTTTTACTGTTAAGCCTCCTAATGCACAGGATGACCTGGGGACACCTGGGGTTAGAGGAGTCACAGCAACCTTGGAGCCATAAGCAGGAGGCCTGGCTGGAGGCAGAGAGCCTCCCTTCCAGGCGCTGGTAGAAGAGGCACAGAAGCAGGATTGACCAAGAGCAGCTTTGTCCAAAATGCATCCCAAATGGCAGGTCCCACGTCACCACCCCAAAGGGGCATCTCCAGTTTGGTGGTTCTCAAACCAGTAGATGGACATAATGTGGGAGCTGGTTAGAATGCAAAATCCCTGGCCCTGGCCAGACCTACTGAATCGGACACTCTGGGGGTGGGACGCAGATATCTGTGCTTTAACAAGCCTTTCAGGTGGTTATAATGCATTAATTAGTAACAGGTGGAGGGGACTTGGGGAAGTGAGTGACTTTAGTGTTTCTCTGATGGTAACTGTCTGCAGGGAGCTCCTCCTCACGCCCAACAGTTGGTCCTTTGGAGCTCACCAGAAGACCATGGAATCTGCTTACCCCTTTCTGTTCTAGATCTTCCTACATCTGCCCCTCCCCTGAGGAAGAGTTGGACTGTTCACTACTACAGGCTTCAGTAGACATGCCAAGCTGTTCAGACACAGTCCTTGGCATGGCTTGCAACTTTCCCCTTCCCATCTTCCTCCTGGAGTCCTTTTTTCTTTTCAGCCCTTACGGATTGGATGCCCTGCCCACTCCCCTACCACTTCTTTCAGATTAATCACGTTCCTCCACAAAATCTTACAAAGTCTTTAGCCTTAGGCACTTATTGAATATCCGTGGTTTTCCTCGTCTGCCCAGTTTCCTGGGTGACCTCTGGTCCTTGTTTTTGCTGGCTCCACGGGACACAGGGAGACAGCTCTGTCTAGCTCATGGCGATAAAGACAAAGGGTTAGGTGGGGGCACATGTTGGTGCTCCTCATCTGGACTACAACTGAAGTTTTCTTAAAGTTTCTGCGACCAGTCCCATCTCGCTACCCAGAGTTTCACGGAAAGGAACGTTGCATTTGTTAGGGATTTGGGAGCAAGACCACTGAAGTTCACTTATTAGGTGAGCTGGCTCTTCCTCAAGAAGCTTAACCTCCAACTCCATGTTTTAGTTTCCTCATCTATAAAATGATAATTAAAAATGCAAACCCCACAGGACTGTCAAGAGAATTATGTGATAACACGTGGAAATGTGATAATATATGTAAAATGTTTAGAATATATGTTTATGTGCCATATAAGTGTTTGCAACTATTAGTTTCCTTCAGTAGACATTTCTACTCAGTCACCATAAACACTTTACATTATTCCTATTTCTTGTGAAATAATAAGCCTGATCTTATTATGTGAAAGGCTAACTCACCTGCCCTGAGCAGGCAATTGCAATGAATGTCATTGCCAAAATGTCTTCCTGTAATCTAGTGATTCTCAGCCTTGTCCTTACATTGGAATTTGGAGAACTTTACAAAGCTGCCTGGGACCCACCCCTAGAGATGCTGATTTAATTGGTTTGTGGGCAGCCTAGGTATTGAGAGTTTTACAAGCTTCCCAGGTGGCTCTAGTGCATAGCCAAGGTTGAGAACTCTGCCCAGACCTCCATGTGTGGGGGTGAAGTGGGGGTGGAGTTTGAAGGTTAGATTCACTCACCATAAGAAACCAGGATGGTACTAAGTGCTTCTTAAAAAATAAGTGTTTCAAAGCTAAGTACATTTTACAAATCCTGGGTTAAACAACAATAAATAATAAACAACCTTTGTGTGCTAGAGGATTTATTGGACTTTAGGAGTCTTTCATATGTTAATGAGCATTGAAACTCTTCAAGAGGGGGACTGCACATGCAGCGTTTCCCAAACCAATTTAACCACGGACACCTTTTGAAAGTGAGTATCTTGGGGAATTGGCAATCTGAGGAACACACTTTGGGAAACACTAAATTAATGGCGATGCCAAAAGTAGTATGGGAAGCTAAGTGAAGGCAGATCCTGGGGAGCTTATGACTCTCATGCTGCTGACATCCCCTGGCAGAGCATCTAGCCTAAGTTACTCCTACCCACTTTACTGAGAAGGAAGAAAGCACCCAAAAGGGACAGCCATGCATGTCCTTCTCCAAGGGAAGAAAGACAACACAACCCAGGGGAATTGTATTAATAGTAGACTCAGTGTTAAGTCCATCTGGAAGCCTGAAAAAGATAAAGCTTTTGTTGCAACTAGAGTTCTTGGTTTCCTGGTGTGACTTAGGAGCCAGCAGTGTGCTGCTGGGGTAAAAAGGATGCTGAACTATGCATCCAGAAACCTGAGTGTAGCATTCAGGAAACTGCCTCCATTCTCTGATTTGGGTTTCTTATTAGTTAAGCTAAAATTGTGGCTAGAAATTGTAGCTACACAATCCCTAATTTCCATGATCCAATAGGACATGCTTTCCACTTCAACCTTATCTTACACAGTGCTTTATCATTTGCAAAAGTTTTCATGCATATTATCTCATCGTATCCACAGAACCATCCTATCTGGTGGGCAGTGCAGGTATTATTGTTATCCATGTTTTTCAAGATGGGAAAACTGAGGCCTGGAGAGGTGAGTTGACCTGCCTGAGATGACAGAAGAAGTCAGCGAGGGATCCAGGTGTGACTGCCGGTCTTCTCGCCATGGGTCTCTTCCACCGTGCTCTGAACCTGGTTTTGAATCACAGATCCATAGAATTCTCTTCAGGGCAATCTCCCTTCCCAGAAATACATGTTCCCAATTGAAAAGAGCCCCTGCCCCGAGAGGTACACCTCTACCTCTGTCTACACTAACCCATTATCCTCGACAGAGAGTGGGAAGAGTGACAACTGATTGGAAAGTTTGGGGACCGAGGACGAGCCCTGGTTAGCCTCCTCTGTGCTTGGCAGTGGGCATCTGCCAAGGCTGCAGGCAGCATACACACTTCTCCTGATCTGGCCATGGGGCAAGAGTAGGCCCCCAGTTTGGGGAGGGAAGTTACACTCAGAGGAGGGTTAGCAGGTCTTTAAGTTGCATGCTGAGTCATGTCCTCCAGTAAGGCTTTTATCACAATAAAACCTATTTTGATCTCCATTATATCTATAATTCCTAAATGTGGCTCTCCTGCAATAGGCTTCAAACATGGCTAGGGAAACGGGCATTATTTATTTGATACCCCCACCCGATCCTATAAATTTCATAGTTGAATCAAACCTGAAGTTATTTGTTCTAAGCTGCTGCTTTTAAAAAATGGATCATCTTAGTCACAGTCAGGTTTTATGACTTGCTGAGAATCACACAAAGCTGATTAATAAGTAAGCCACTGAGTATCCTGACTTCCTGGGAAGATTCCTTTTGTGCATTTAAACATGGTGTCTTCCCCCAGAGGGAGGCTGAGCTCATGTTTGGAGCACCCTCACACAGGGGGGTCACAACAAAATAAGGAAACAAACTTTGGAAATCAACTGATATTAAATGATTCCCAAAAAACCATTGAAGTAACCATTGTGGAAAGGAGGAAATTGCAATTTATTGGGCATCCCTAATCTTTAGTATGGTTTTTATTCTGAATTATACATGAGAATATCAGTTTTACTGCAATAAGAACTCCCAAATTCCAGTGGCTTATAATAACAACCATTCGTTGCTCATGCATATGAATTTTTGGCAGCAGGGGGACATTTTCTGGGGTCCTCCCCAGCCCTGCTCCCAGGTTTCCTCTTTCTGGGACCCAGGTTGAAGAAGCTGTTCCTATTTGGCACATGCCATACTTACAAACAAGGAAAAAGAGTGGGACAATTTGTGGAGTCAATGGTGCCACTTAAAGCTTGTGCTGTTTGCACAAGACATATGATACTCCTGCTCCTGTTCTGTCTGCCAAAGCATGTCACATGGCCAAGCCAGGGGGATGTAAACTGCTTCCACAGGAAGACTTCAAGTCGCATGGCCATGGGTGGGCACATACAGTCCTCTCACAGAGAAAGAGGGAGCAATAATGGATTCAACCACAGAGTATACACAGGGTCTATAGAAGTCCTAATCTGGACCTGTCCTTGAAGTGAGAACATATCCGCTTGACCACACTCTGAAGAGCCCTCCCCTAGAGGTGGAAGAGAGTGTAAGAGGATGACATGCAAAGGGAGGAGAGAGTAGAGTCAGATGGAGGAAGGCAGCCCTGTAGCATGTGTTTTGCAATGGAGTCCACTAAAGGGAGCATCCCCATCCCTCCCCAGGCTTTAGTTGTCTTGCAGGTCATTCATGCAGGGGAGAGGAATCTGGGTGTGCAGTGGCACAGATAATCCAAAACAAGATAATCCAAAGCTCACGGACATTTGAATACTTACGCCGTTTGTGATCTTTGCAGCCAATGTAGTTCCCTTCCTGATTGCACTTCACTGAGATCAATATGAAGATTGGTTAGTATTCCCCAGGCACGCAGCAGCTGATGGGAGGAAAGCAGTGCAGAGCAGCACTAGGGAAAAGCCAGCCAAATAAAGTAAGCTCAGTCTACCTCGCCTTATTTAGTGAGCAGCCTCTTCCTCCCTGCTGAATTCCAAGCCTTGCATAGAGACTAAGTGAACAGTAATTCTCATGAGACTTCACCTCCTTCTCCAGCTATTGATTCTGCAGTAGCCTCACCCACTCTCCCAGGATGCAAACTCGAGATTGGGCAGGAGAGGCCAGAGCTCAGGCAAATTACAGCCTACAGCAGGCTGCAGCCCTTGAAGGGACTTCATGAATTTATGTTCTTTATTCCCTCTTGTATTAATGAAAGATTGATGATATGCTGGTTGCAAATGTACAGATGCTATAGGGTAGTAAAGTGTACTAAGGAGACATTTCCCTATCCGCTCCCCCCAAAAAATTATTGCTAGTGGTGATAACATTTTACAAATTTAAAGCACTTTAAATGTTTTAAAGTGCTTTGCAGTAGGTGACCAGAGCTATAATAGCTATACAAGCAGCTCTTGCAGCCAAGAAGGTGCCAGAGTCCCCTTCCAAAATCTGTCTGTCCTCAGGGCCATTGTTCATGTTTAAAGGTGCAGCACCCAGGCTGTGGTGGTGCCCAGCTTGGGAGGTGGTGCCTGTGGCCTTATGGTCTTGGGGCACAGAACTCAGCTGAAGTAGCTAAGCTACCAGGAAGAAATCGAATGGGAAAAAAAAAAAAAATACCCAGATCACCTGCCCAGACACTATTTTGCATTACCCAACTATCTAAGAAAATAGTTTTAGAAAGGCAGTATTCCTGAGTGGTTAAGAGCTTAAATTTTTGTCATAGACTGTGTGTATTCAAAACCTGACTTCTCCATTTAGGAGCTGTGTGACCTTGGAACAGTTATCCTACCTCCGTGTGCCTCAGTTTCCTCATCTAGAACTAGGGTTATTATGAGAATTCAAACCACTGAGTTTTATTTTCTTGCTGCTTGGCTAATTACAAAGACAGTTACCCCTTGGAGAAGCATTAAGAATATGGTGGTCCTACTACAGTAATACAAGTCTCAGTTCCTGGGATACTAAGGTTCAGGCATGTGATTTAGGTTCCTCCAACCAGATCCACCTGCAAGGGCCTGTGACTTGGAAGTGAGGGAATGGCAGGTATGGGACTCCAGTCGTGCAGCCTGGGGTGATGGCAGAGGCCACATGTTTCTGTGACTGGAGGTGAGCGCAGCAGCAGAGGCCACTTCCTATTGTGGCTGGGGCAGTAGGCTCCTGGGACCAGCAGCAGCTCCTTTACCAAACCAGTTCTGCAGGGTGTTTCCAGGAATTGTTACTGGAAATCAGCCTAGAATTGTCTCTCCAGCCCTTGCAGTGACTCTGGGAGCTAGAGAACCTAGCCTGGGCATTCATCCCAGCTTTACCACAGAATAATTGTGTGGTCTCTGGAAAGTTATCTCACTGTTTTATGACTCAAGTTTCCTTATCTGAAAAGCTGGGCAAATAAGTAGCTATTTAACAGGGTTGTTGTATAGTACAAAGAAATTAACATACATACAGCATTTAGATGTAGCCCAACACACAGCAAATACGTTAATGTTATATTGTTGTTGTTGCTTCTGTTGTTATTATTATTAATCATATATTTCAGCCTAGCTAAAGTGGATTCTCTTGTCTACAAATAAAAATGCAGATTAATACTAAGAGCAACATGCCTTGTACTTGATTTTTCAGGCAAAGAAGTGTTAACATGTATATGAGTTGGTGCCAGGAAAGGCCAACAAACCCAGGAGACAAATGTGTAGCAAATTAGTAGTATTTTGATAGGCCATGTAGTTTATAAAGTACATAAATGAATGTAGAAAAATTTTTAAAAATCATTGAGGGAGTCAAGGAATCACAGGATGGAATACAGGATAGGAAAAAACAAGCTAACCGCGTTACAAATGTATGAAACAACTTCGGTGAAGGAGATATGGAGAAAAGGTGCTGATTTAAGCAACTTTGGAAATCAACAGAGACCTTAAGACTAAAGGCAAAAGAATCTGTACATAAGCACTGTATTCTAGATGATAAAGTTTTTACCACAGAGATATGGGCTAAGAATTGTGATGCCACTATACATGCGTACTGGAATTGACTAAGTAAATGAATGGTGGCAGACAGTGAGAGCCAGTGTTCCCGCTGTTGGAGTGGAGGTTACAGGCAAGGGGAGAAGGCTAGAATATTCATGAGGTAATGGATTAGAGTGGAAGACATTAGAATTAACTCAATTAACTTATTTTTAGCTTAATATGATA
>CAUYSK010079509.1:0-18936 GCA_963575035.1 Avahi laniger | reverse complement strand
AAGATGTGGAAACAACCAAGTGCCCATCAATACATGGGTGGATTAATAAAATGTGGTATATGTATACCATGGAGTACTATTCAGCTATAAGAAACAATGGTGATATAGCACCTCTTGTATTATCCTGGATAGAGCTGGAGCCCATTCTACTAAGTGAAGTATCCCAAGAATGGAAAAACAAGCACCACATGCACTCACCAGCAAATTGGTATTAACTGATCAACACTTGTGTGCACATATAGTAGTAACATTCACCGGGTATCAGGAAGGTGGGAGGGGGAGGAGAGGATGGGTATATTCATACCTAATGGATGCAGTGTGCACCGTCTGGGGGATGGACACGCTTGATGCTCTGACTCAGGTGGGGCAAAGGCAATGTATGTAACCTAAACATTTGTACCCCCGTAATATGCTGAAATAAAAAATTAAAGAAAAATGAGCCATGTTTTTTGTTATACTTTAATTTTATTTTAAAATGTCTATAATGTTTAATATAGTAGTCATTAATTATTTTGGTTAAAGCAAAGAGTTTATTCCTGTCACTCACTCAAAGAGCATACAACCAAATAAATTCATTTTCAGGATAGAGGATACAGGATACTGAGTATATGGTACAGAATATAAAAATTATTTTAATGATGAGTGACTATTTTGCACTAAAAATTAATGCTGTGTGTCATATAGCTTTGAAAAGTATACTGATGTTGTTTCAGTACTAAGTGAAAAACCAAATTAATGTGTTTTTCAAGTGTCATTAGTAAACTATGGGTATATAATGAGCCCATATTTTAGACAATCTTTTCACCTGACAACATATTTTTGCTGGTCCAGAGATATTTTACACCCTCCCTTTCATCAATGATATGAAAGTAACAATCTCGTTAGAATGATTTTTTTTCTGGTTTTTGATAGCTTTTTTCCTTGTCCTGATTGATTTCATTTCATTGTGGCCTAATTATGTTCAGGTGCAAGATGTTAGACTCTGCTCTAATAAGTCAGGTTGGAAGGCTGGGAATGGGTTGGCTGTAACATTCTAAGCTAGGGCTACAATAACATACATTTTTTGCTGTCTAATTATTGTCCCACGTCTTAGAATCAGATGATGTGGTGTCTAGATGTTTAGCTAACTGATATATAAAGATCAACCTGAGTTTGGGACACCTTTCTAAGAGACCCGTCTCCTAGGTACAGCTGTGGAGATAGGGACACTGTCTTGCCCTTCCTCTCTCCCAAAGCAGGTTACCACCTTAGACACAGAACTGCTGTGTGAGTGAAACAAGCATGTGATAATAGCAAGGGCTTCCTGGTTTTGTAAATGGCAATGTAATTGCAGCTGACACAGCCTTGCCCCACCAGCCTAATTTAAAAAAAAGTAATTATATTCCTATCTTTTCTATCAACATTATCCACAATTAGTCTGTCCTCTGGCTCATAGAAAAAGAAAGATTCTAATAATTGCATGGAGACTTTGAGTTTAGAATGGCACATGGCTAAGCAGCACTTAAGATGCCTCTCCTGACTCCTACTGAAAGGCTAATAAAAAACAAATAGCAGTTCGCAAAAATTTGGAAAACTAAGACAGACTGAAAAATACTTTTTGGAACTAAAGTGCAATGACATCATGTTACACGTGTCATTGTAACCTTTTTTCACTGAGTACTCTGTTGCATGAGTACATGTATTTCTATGTCAACAAATAAAATCCACATCAACATTTTAATTACTAAATAGGGTTAGGTAAGTGATACCCATGCCATTGACTCTCCATTGTCTTCTGTTTTGTAATACACACAGACACACACACACACACACACACACACACACACATGTTTATATATATATATATATTCTCTCTCTCTCACTCTCTTTCTTTTTCTTTAAGGCAATGATGTTCTCTGGGCTATGCCAGTCTTACAATGGCTGACATTGGTTTAATTCCTCACCTACACCATTACGCCATGTGAGGCATACTGGATGGCACTGAATTAATGCAGAGACTCCATAGAAAAGGAAAAATTCAACTTCCCTGTCAGTAAAGTTGCAAGGGCTTTATTTTATTTTGAAAATTTTTCACCTTTTTAAAAAATGTTATTTTTATTGCTACATAATAGTTGTACATACTTTCAGGGTACACGTGATAGTTTAATACATTCATATAATTTGAAAAGATCAAAGTAGTGTAATGGGGATACCTATCACCTTAAATATTTGTCTTTTTTTTTTTTTGAGACAAAGTCTCACTGTGTTGCCTGGGCTAGAGTGCCGTGGCGTCATCCTAGCTCACAGCAACCTCAAACTCCTGGGCTCAAGTGATCCTACTGCCTCAGGCTCCCGAGTAGCTGGGACTACAGGCATGTGCCACCATGCTTAGCTAATTTTGTCTATATATTTTTAGTTGTCCGATTAATTTCTTTCTATTTTTAGTAGAGACGGTGTCTCACTCTTGCTCAGGCTGGTCTGGAACTCCTGACCTTGAGCGATCCACCCGTCTCGGCCTCCCAAAGTGCTAGGATTACAGGCGTGAGCCACCGCGCCCAGCCAATATTTGTCTTTTTATGCTAGAAGCATTTGAGTTATTTTCTTCTAGCTATTTTGAAATATGTTATAGGTTATTATAAACTATAGTCACTCTACTGATCTAACACTAGGTTTTATTTGTTATATCAAACTGCATATTTGAAGAGCTTTATTTTAACAAACATTAGAGACTATTTTTAGTTATTAAAAAGGCATTAAAGCTTCTAGATTGAGAATATAATTCAGTTAACATGGTGGTGTTTATATGGTCTGTAAATAATTTTTAATAAACATTTTAATAATTTCTATTGTATTAGTAAAAAAAATAAAACAAAACATGAATATGAACAAACAGTAGTGCTAAGCCTAAAATTTCACTTCAATTTCTGAGTATAGAAGAAAGATGTTCCCCCCTTGGTTGTTTTTGCTTGATTAATTAAATTGGGGAGTTGCAAACATGGAGACCAGGAAGGTAATGCACCGGAGTACAATGGACCTGGTGTTGAGGGAAAAAAACAGTGCTGAGGATGCAGTGAGCCCCTAAAGCATATGTCTATCTAAAGAGAGTCAATGTTTACCAGTTACAATGATTACTACGTGAGAACTTGCATCCATTGTTACTAGATTTTCCGATTTTCAAGAAGCTGGAAATCCAGATTCTTTTGTGTACTCTTTAGAGTTGTGATATTGACAAACAATCAAAACATCACATCAAAGTGTGTGTGTGTGTGTGTGTGTGTGTGTGTGTGTGTGTGTGTGTAGGGGGATGGTGTCTATAGGACTTTTGCTGTCTAAATGCCTTCAATTTCTGACTTCATATTTAGTCTTTCTCTCCATAGTGAGTGAGCTGCTATTTTTGGATAGCTTTTATATTTATACTTATAAAATTCTATTTATTATTCAGGGACCATTGATTAAATGCCCTGAATGCTATGGGAGAAATATAAAGGAAAGAGAAAAGAAAAAGGTAAAACCTATGTACAATACATATTACTAATACTATCTCATTTATCCACAAGCCAATTACGGGGGTTAGATAGTACTAATTCCATTTACAGATTAAAAAAATGAGATTTGAAGGCTTTAAGTAATTTACCAATATCACACAGAAAGTGCAAAGATGGGATTTAAACCCAAATGTGTATGAATCCAAAGCCTCTTACTTTTGTTTCTTTTTGTAAAAGAAATAGAAGCTTACAGTAGATAATTGCAAAATGTAAAAGACAAATTTTAAAGTCACCCCAAATCACAACCTGTAGAAATAACTGCTGTTAATATGTTGGTGTACATATATACTTCCATATACACACGATATAATTAGTATCACACTGTATATTTAATTTTGTCTTTATTATTTTTATTAATATTATGTCAAGACTATATTACAATTTTATTAGCTATTTAAAAAAATTCTATATTAATGACTGTATAATGCTTCTTCAAATAGTTACACCATTGTTTAACCGGATATTTTAACTATCTAATTTTTCATTATTATAAATAATGCCTTAGTGAACAACTTTAGGGTATACATTTTTGTTTTACTAAGTCCATAATAAATTTATAGGATATGTTTTTAAAAATAAAATTACTAAGGCAAAAGATTAAAACAGTTTTAAGGCTTTTTTATTTCAAAATAGTAAGGAAGGTACAAATGTTTTATGTGACATGGATGCTTGAGTCCCAGCTATAGGTGTGCACATCACTCACACAAATAGTGTTCATTGTACTCATTAGGTAGGTGTTTGCCCCTCCTCTTCTCCTTGCTACCCCCGGTTGATTTCCCCTAGTTTTACTTCCCTCTGTGCACATATGTGCTCATCAGTTAGTTCCAAAGACATGAACAGAAGCTTCTCAAAAGAAGAAAAACAACAAACATACAAAAAAAATGCCAGAAGTCACTAATCATCAGGGAAATGCAAATTAAAACCACAATGAGATATCACCTTACCCCAGTTAGAACTGCTTTTATTAAAAAGTCCAAAAACAGCAGGTGCTGACGTGGATGCAGAGAGAAAGGAACGCTCATATACTGTTGGTGGGACCGCAAATTGGTACAACCTTTATGAAAAACAGTATGGAGATTCCTCAAAGAACTAAAAGTAGGCCTACCATTCAAACCAGCAATCCCACTGTTGGGTATTTACGCAAAGGAAAAGAGTACTTTTCATCAAAAACACACCTGGACTCAAATGATTATTTGCAACACAATTCCCAATTGCAAAGTTGTGGAATCAACCCAAGTGCCTATCAATTTATGAGTATATTAATAAAATGTGATATATGTATATCACGGAGTACTACTCAGCCATAAAAAAGATGAATAATCTTTTTGCAACAATCTGGATGGAACTGAAGACCATTCTCTTAAGTGAAATTTTAAGGCTTTTAATACCATATGCTCAATTTTCAGAAAAGTTTTACCTGTCTGTACTCATACCATTGGTGTATGGATGTCTGTTTTTTGTCTCCTTATCAGTATTAATTATTACTGTAAAATAATTATTCATAAATATCATAGGCAATAATTATACCTCATTTTAATTTGCATTTCTTTGATTAGTAGGGATACTTGATTTTTTCTTAAATGTTTGATAGCCATTTATATATTTTCTTCTGAAGATAATATTTCCCATTTTATTTGCTTTCTGAATTTCTTACCTCAAATGAATCCATATTTTTCTGTATTATTATTTTTCATTACTTTTATGCACAGAAAGTACTTCCCTAGTCTCAGGTCAAATAAATGTTTGCCTATATTTTCTTATAGCATTTTTGTCTATCGTTTGATATTTATATTATTGAAAGGCTATGCTCTCTCAGCTATGCTACATTTCATTCCCAAGGGAAGAAAAAGATAATGGTTACCATCCTTTGGGTATATGGCACATGAAACAAACACTATGTAGCAATCCATTGTACTATGTTTATATTACCAGCTTCTTATGCTAAAATGCTACAGGTTGCTGGGGTGATAAGAGCTGACACAAGGGAAAGTTAGTCTGGGTTGGTGTTGTAGAGGAAATAAGTTTTAAGCAGTTTTGACTTATAGATGGATGTAATCTGGTAAAATAGCATACTCCATGCATGAAGACAATTTATATACCTAGAAAAGTCTATATCTATCTCTCTACAGCTATTGCTTTATACATTTATGTATTTATGTAAGTATTATTTTGACTATTTGAAGTCTTGTATTTTTTCTTATTTTGTCCCTTCTTTGATACCATCAGAGAATACTGGTATCATGAAACAGAATTGTAGAATATCAGAGCTGGAAATGATCTCAAAGACCATTTTATATTATTTTGATAAATTAATTTCTGGAATGATGAAAAGATTTGCCTCAAATCATACAGCTAGATAGAGTTAACACTAGAATTCAGATCCCTAACTCCTAGTTCAGTGCTCTTTCCATTGCAACATATCATTTAAAGATTCCTTTTATTAGATTGTAGATACTCATGATGAAGTTATTATGTTGAATTCAAATGCTGAATATACTTTGTTTTCATACATCTTATCACATGCATTTATAATTGAATAAAGTATAAAATATGTATAAATTTTAAAAAATGAGTTTTTCTATAAGAAAACCATGTCAGCATGCTAGCAAGCTTTGCCTCTTCTCTAAATAATATGTCAAGCTCTAATTAGTCTCATCATCACTTCTACATTAAACTATTTTAAGTGCCATAATGATTGTGATATATGGTTAGACCACATTTTGATTTTAAGTTTTGTGACTTTCCAGCTTGATTATTTCAGCTGTTTTTTTTTTTCCAGTTATACTAACAGAGACAACAGGGTCTCAGATTTCAGACACACTCTAGATTCTAAAACTTCAGTGTCCTGAGCTCTGGTTCTTTTTTGCCAGGTATTTCTAATACAAATCACTCATTCAGCAAGTATTTTATGCATATCTTCTGTGTGTCTATTCCAGTGCTGGAAACTCTCGGGAATATAATGGGTTTCGCTAACCTGTTATAAAGCTCATCTTTTTCATGATAAGGATTGGCTTTGGATTTTGATGTTATATGTGGGGAAGGTCACCAAGATTCAATTTAGGATCACATCAGGAAAGCTGGATGAAGGAATTTATGAAATTAGGCATAATTATTACTGTCACCAACAACTACAAACATTTACTAAATAGCTAATATGTGTTAGGGGCATAAATAAGTGGGACAAATTTGTGCCCACAAGGAGCTCATTATCTATTTCAAAAAATTAACGCTTTCATAAAAGAATAAATAAATAATAATACCAGATGGCATATACTGAGGAAAAAAATGAGTTGAACAAGTGTGACCTTGTACATGCTGGGCTTCAAAAAAAATGATCAAATACACATGGAGTGAATATGTGTTTGGAATAGTTGTTGAGAGAATGTGAAGAGGGCATTCATGATAAGCAAATAAGTATGCACAGAAGGGGAGAGGTGAAATGCTTATGGCCTATTTTGGGTTAAAAATGAAAAGACTAGTTTAGGTGGCAGGTGATATGAAAAGAGTGCTGATACAGGAATCGGGCAAATGGATGTTTATTAAAATCCTGCATCAGCCACGAAGGTACAGTATGACCTTTGGCAAGACCCTTCATGTATCTTATCCTCAATGTCTTCTTCATCAAAATATTTATGATAATATTCCATTTGTAGGGCTGCTGTGTGAATTTACATTAAATATGTATAAAGTGACTCACCCAATGTCTGATGCATGTACGCAATGATTAAATGATAATTCCATTCTTTCTTGCTTTAGTTGGAGTAGAGGTAGGTGCAGGAGAATAGAGTGGTAAAGTGGTGGGCCTTATCCTTCAGTCCATGGTGAGTTACAAAAATTTATGAAGAGGGAAATAACATGTGCACAGTGCCATTGTAGAACAATTAATCTTTTACTAATCCAGAATGTCATTTGGAGAGGAGAGAAAATGCAGACAGAAAGACGGTTACTATAGCCTAGGTAGAAGGTGAAAGTGATCTGTTCCTGGGTAGCATGGTTGTATTGGAAAGGAAGCCATAAGCAAGGAGATATCACAATGAAAGAATTTCTCTCTATCTTTGAAAATGGTTATAGAAGGAAGAAAAGGAGCAATTGAAGGATGACTTGGAGGTTTCAAGACTGGGCGAATGGGAAAAATAAAAAAGATAAGGGGAGATAATTTGGGGGAAATATAATTAAATTGTTTTGATAAATATTAACAAAGCAATGGTCATATAACATTTAAATGGAGGAGCAAGAGAATTTTTAGTGCAAGGGTAAGCGTAGACATGGCTCTGCTAAGGGGATGTTTGAACTTTCAATGTACAAGGAGACTGCTGATTTGTGGCATGAGTTCACACCTGTGTTCGTATTTATGTACATGTATTTGGTTGGGTTGGCTCTTTAGGGTATAGTGTCCATGTTAATCTTATGAGCACCCTCTAATTCACAATTAGAGGATCCATCCATATGTCAGTCTTAACAAGAAGAAAACATTGACTTTTTCCTACTAGCTGATTTCACCACAGTCGGAAAAACCTGTCCCAGAAGAGGAATTTAGGCACTCAGGAAAATAATAAGCTCCATGTGCAGACTGGGGTAAGGAGAGCTACAGCATCAGTGGTAAAAAACAAACAAACATAAAAACCAACGAAACAAACAAAAAAAACTTTTAAAGTGAGGAGGGATAAATCTTTGAGAGGCTTTCAATTTGTGCGGACTGGACAATGGTTTTACCCGCTAGATGGGTCTGAATTTTGTACTTCCATGGATTCATTTGAGGAATGCCTTTATTAGAATCTAAAATCTTAGGTGCCATTCTTAGGAATTGCCTGGGGTTAAAGTTGTTGAGAAGGTGGCCCCTCTGAATAGTTTTAGAAAATAACGACCTTAATATGATGTTTTCAGCTTTAACCATAAACACCCCAAATAAAACTCTATTTACATTATTTGTCTTCTATAAGAGACTATAAAATTGGACAAAATGAGCTAAACATGAAGTGATTTTGCTTGGAGGGGGTTGAGACTTGAGTGGCCTTGTGTTGTGTGTGTGTAGGGGCAGTGTGTTTAATGACAGCCTCCTCCTACACCTTCAGCATGTTTAATGGCTTTGTTTGGCTTTGGTCTTCAAATGTGCAGCTCCTGTGTTAATTGAACAGAGGCTTTCAGATGATTTTTCCCAGCAGTCTATGTCCAAGTAAATTTGTCTCTTTTTTTTTTTATTTCAGCTAGTTGTGAGCAGTAGTGGGGTAAGCTTTTTCTAGGGTGGGGACACTCAGCACCTCCAGAAAGGAAGCAGCCATTCAGGGCCAGCTAGTTTGCAAAGAAATATTTCCTTTTCTCTAGATTGTATTCATAACAGTCAATTTGGGACCCATATTGTATGGGATTGAAAAGAAACTGGTTTTCCCTTGCTGAATTATCCGTGTCCCCTATTGATTGATCAAAAGGAAATGGGGGTTGTGGCATTGCTACATACACTCAGTGTCTTCAGTCAGGGATGTGACGACGTGCCTAGCAAAGGCTGCAGAATACCTTCTGCCTATTTTGATCTACTTAAAGAAGTTGCTTTGTGTTGCTGGAGAATAGCTGACCCCATCATCCTAGTCACATTTTATCCTTGAATAATGAGGAGAAAATCTCCCTGCAGTAAATGTTCAGTTTATGCTGTTTTTTTCTTACTTCAAAAAGAAAAAAAAAAGAAGCTTTATGAAATAATGATGCTATCCTCAGCTGAACATAAGGGTTTGTCCTTAATATCTTAATCAATAGTTAGAGTTAGGAAGGGCAGCTCATCTCTAAACTGAAGCTGGAATCAGCTGTCTAGCACAGAAATGAAATCTGGCAAAGAAGGCCACAGGCTCATCTACCAGCTTCAGGTCTGCATCTCAAATGGATGAGTTTAATAGTTGGTTTTCAGTATTTATCTTTGATATCTTGACTAAGAGTCTTCAGAACTTGCATAGTCTACCTCTAGACTCCTGTAAATCCCCGTTGGTATTTCTATTTCAATTATTCTGCTCAAAACTGTGAGCGAGAGTTTGAAGTCTATCCCTGTAAAAGCCCAGATACCAGGTTTTGAAAATCACTGTGGCATTTATTAATTTATTCATGCAATTAGGCAAATATTTTTTGAACACCTGTTATATTCCAGGCCCTGCGATAGACACTGGGTATACAAATAGACTTGTAGTCTAGATTTGATAAGCACCCCATGGGCCAACTTAAATTTTCATGCAAAAATTAATCTCTGTTTTTCTCTATTTGAAAATGACCTAAGACTGATGAATTTAGCTGTTTTCCTCATTCTACATGTTTATTCCTTTCTTTTCTTTATTTTGACATGTGATATAGTGTGAATTTGAGTTCAAATTCTGGTCCTGATACTCATCAGCTATGTGATCTTGGGAAAGTCACTTAACTTTAATTATTTTTATTTATCTTCCTTACCTGCATTTCTTTATCCACAAACCATGCATAATAATTGTACCTGCCTTACAGGGTTGTTGTGAAAATTAAATGAAGCAATGTCTGGTATAGAATTACAACTCAATAAATATTAGGTAGTACTAGTGCTTTTATTAATACTCGGAAAGAAAATCCTTTTACTTGTCTGTTGTTCATGGGAAGCAGGGAAAGGAAAAGTGAGCATACTAGCAAATAGTGAATTCTTATCTCTTCTCTCTTTAAGACAGTCAAAGACTTAACGTACAAGAGCGTTGAGTCCATTTTAAAATTCTGGTTACTTTAAAGTAAGTAATCCTATGTGATAATGTCTAGTTCAATGACAGAATCGCTCGGGTTTGATTAGAGGTTCAGCACTTATGTTCTTATTCTTTGTATATTGATGTCAATTTCATCATAATTTCTCTTTCAAATCCAGATGGCTAGACCAACTTACTTAATTTCCATCACCTCACAACTTACATGTATTGTGTAAGCTCTGAGAGGCACAGGAGTGATATGTTTTATAAAAGTAAGAGTTACTAGAACTTTAAAAATAATCCCTCTTTCTTTCCCCCACCGAAAAAAGATTTTTCCTTTAACAAGATCGTTGTGACTCATGATCTCCAGTGATGAAAAAAGAGATTGTTATTAGCTTATTCTAAAAGGAGATATAAGACATTTGCCACTATTTAATAGAGAAGCAATGACTTTTGGTTGATGTCAACATAATTATGCAGGTAGCAATCTTTCTATTTCTTATAAACTGCATCACCTGTATTCCCTTAAGCTACCGTCAAGCACTAGAGAATAATAGATGTCTCAAATGAAGCTGGTGGTTTTATGTGAATGGATGTCATACAGAAGATAATTTCCCCTAAAAATCAACACGTCCTTATAGCTGATATATGACCTTGATGTCTTATGGTATTAATGAGTTCCCTAAAAGTAACACTGGGGTAACAAAAATTATGAAATTTTCTCTTTGCAAATTTTATCATAAGACTCAATAATCTTTCATATACAATGTTCAATGTAATATTATTTGGTTCAGCACAGATAATTATTCTTATATATGTGGCTTTAGGTACATGTTAATACATATATGCAAACCTTTTGTTGCCTATGTTCAGAAATTGGCCTACTTGAAGATAGACATGTCTTACCTACAAATGAAGCGATGGGTCTTATCCTAATATGATAAAATATCAAAGGCTATTTAAATCTATCAGCACAGTTGGTTCTAACTTTAGATAAGCAGACTAAACAAGCTCTTACTTAAAGGGAAAATCATCTGCTGTTCCTGGATTCTCTAATTAACTTGGGAAAAGTTCTCAAATCTTAGTTTACTCGGGTACCATTGAATGTGTTTAACTGCTTTGTTCACCATTCCTGATAACTTCAACTTTCCATCATTAGTAGACCACTTCGACAGATGTTGATATTCAAGTTGCCATTGGGTTAATAATTTCTTTATTTCAGTAAATTTCTAAGAATAGGTTAGTTTTCACATAAGGGCTGTGAATAGTGACTGTGGGCTTGAATCTTAACTTTTGCAATAGATGACTCTAATATATTGGAAAATAAATACATCTTTGAGTCCATCTATCTTGTAGAGCCATTGTGATTAACACTGGAGAGCCCATATAAAGGTCCTAGAATGGTGGCTGACATTTAATGGTTACTCATTAATTGGTAGCCATTATCATTATTATACCTTCAAACTGGCCTCAGACAAAATACTTAGCATTAATTCTATCACATGAAAGATAAAAGCAGGCATTTTTTCTTCCTGGATAGTTGGGAAAGAGGAAAACATTCATCATACAGAGTTGATCAAAGTCTGCACAAATGGGCATATCATGGATGGGGTATTATGGCTCCTCAGTAGGACAGACATCCATTTCCTGGGCCCACGAATGTAAAACAATGAGGCACAGAAATCCAGAGTCAATTTCGAAAACCTTGAAATGCATCCATCACCAGAAACACTTTGAGGAGCTCAGCTACCTGGTTAGAATTTACTGACACTGGTAAACAGCTGTCTAATGTAAACTTGGATGTCCTAGGATAAGCACAGTTAAAAATTCCAGAAGCAATGTTGCATAAAATAAATGAGTTTTATATGGCTGTTTGACTATAGGTTGTGCACATCAACTCAATCATATTTCTTCTTATTATTATTAATTTCAAACTCTTGAAGCATTATGTTTTGCTGGTCTTAAAGTTGTGACTCAGAAAGAAAAAACAAAGAAAAGAAAAATGAAAGCAAAGCCTCACCGATCCATTAAAACACTGCAAGCAGCAGTGATGGCTAGCAGTGTCTAACAATCCATCATGGTACCCTACCTATCAGCAGTAAAGCTGTCATCCCTAAAAGGTTATTATTAGAGCACAAATTCAGTGGAGTGTTCACACTAGTGTGTTAAGGTGCTGTTGGGGCTAGAGTGTTTTGGGAGCACACACAAATGGGATTTCCTCTTCACACTAAAGTGATAAGGCATTTTTGACAGTGCTTCCAGTGAGGCTATGGCTGTTGAGAAAAATAAAACCAACCTGTGTTGGGGGAGGAAGAGAGAGAAAGGGAGACAGAGAGGGAGAGAGAGATTTATTTTCAATGAAGAAAAATTTCACAATATGAGGACTGATCATGTCAGAGACTTCTAAGGGCTAGGACTGCTTCATTTCCCATTGCATTCCTAGAATCAAGCACAGGGCTTGCTCCATAGTACACAGTCAGTTAGTGTGTATTGAGCTGAATTTTGTAAAAAGCTTGACTGATACATTCACCGTTTCCTTTTGTTCAGGATGTGGGGCAGCGCGATGGACAGTAGAGCTGTTCCTACTGGTATATTCAGAATGAGCCTTTCTTTCCTAGTCTCTGGTCCCATGGGAAGGATCAACACTGCAGCAGTTTCCCATGTCATGTCCTCTGCCAGCTTCTCGGAGGTCTTAAAATTCACAACTCTTAACTATCAGGGAAAGAAAAAGAAGCTAAAAGGGCAGATATGAACTCTTCTATCCACAGTGTATAGATGAAATATTTAGTTTTTAAATTAAACATGCCTAAAAATCTTATTCCAGAGAGGCTTTTTGCAACCACCCTGCTTACAGAGCTCTAACCTTGGAACGAAATCTGCATATGAATCAAGGTCAGCCTGTTGGAGTTTCTCTAACCAAAGTCTAAGTTCAAAATCTCAACCTCAGGGAAGCAACAGGGGCTGAGTAGAGGATGAAAGTGTAGAAAACCAGGGGGATGACATTTGGGGACTAGTGCAGAGTCTGTGTGGTATTTGGGATTGATAAATTATGGCTCCTTCTATTCTGCTTGTTTTTTTTTTAATTTTTTTTATTTCAGCATATTCTGCTTGTTTTTTTTTATTGAAATCAAGCCATTGGAAACAAAAGAAAAATAATTTTTAGAGGTTGCTGAACAAAGCAAATCAAAACTTAGCTTGTGTTGATAGAATTTTACTGTCCAGTTTAAAGAAATCCATGGTCCCACTGTACTCTGCAGTTGATCAGCTTATATATTTCTAATGTAGTATTCTGTTGTGAGTATCACATTTTATGTGGAGTATAGATCAGCCAAGATGTATTCAGAGGAGGGTGACCAGGATAAGGATGGGTTTGAAAATCAGACGTGAGAGGAACTGTTGAACATAAGAATCATTCACTTTGTTAAAACTCTTAAATGTCTTATTTCATTTAGATGAAGACCAAACTCTCACTATAGTGTAAAGTGCTTTAAAGTAAGGAAGATATGAAATAGAAATAAAAGTTTTCTTTCTAACAAGGCATTCAGTTCCACAATTCTGCCTGTTTTTACTTCCCCACCCCCGCCACACCCTCCGTTCATTTTCTTCACAGCTTATTTTGAATAAAATAAAAATAAAATACAATACAAACTCGCCTATTCATGACCTAGTTCTTGCTTACTTTTCTAGCCACATGACTTCTCTATTTTCCCATCACTCTCTCTTATATTTTAGTCACACTAATTTTCTTTCTTTTTTTTTTATTTCAGCATAATATGGGGGTACAGATGTCTAGGTTATGTGTGTTTCTTTTTTTTTTCTTTAGAAATCTGTTTATTTTGTAATTAACAAAGAGCAAAGTAATTAAATACCAGCATTTAAACATATACTAGCTATTCTAATACTCTGTAATAAGCTGATTTTGAAGATAAGAAGCCTAGGCTGAAGAACATGTGTTCTGTGTGGTTTTCCATTTTCTTTGTTTCTTTCCCCCCCAGCTTTATTGAGGTACAAGTGACGAATAAAAATTGTATGTATTTAATATGTACGATGTGACTTTTTGAGAGATATACATATTTTGTGAAATAATCACCATAATCAAGCTAATTAACATATGTGTCACCTCACATAGTTACTACTTTTCTTTTTCTTTTTTGGTGGCAAAAACACTTAACGTCAAACCCTCATAAAAATTTCAAATATGCAATATGGTATTGTTAACTATAGTTACCATGCTGTATATTAGGTCTCCAGAACTTACTCATTTTGCATAACTGAAACTTTGTACCCTATGACCATCATCTTCCCATTTCTCCCACTCCCCACTAGCCCCTAGAGACCACTGTTTCACTATCTGTCTCTATAAGTTTGGCAACTTTAGATTTCACATGCAAGTGAGATCATGCAGTATTTGTCCTTCTGTGTCTGTCTTATTTCACTTAGCATAATGTCCTGTGGTTTCATCCATTTTGTTGCAAATGATGAGATTTCCTTCTTTTTAAAGGCTGAATAGTATTCCATTGTGCATACACCAGGCATACCTCAGAAATATTGCAGGTTCGGTTCTAGAGCAACGTAATAAAGTGAGACACATACTTTTTCTGGCTTCCCAGTGTATATAAAAGTTATGTTTAAAATATACCTTAGTCTATTAAGTGTGCTATAGCATTATGTATAAAAATCAATGTATATAACATAATTTAAAACATATTTTTTGCTTTAAAGTACTAACAATCATCTGTGTCTTTAGCAAATTGTAATCTTCTTGCTGGTGGAGGGTCTTGCCTCGATGTTGATGGCTCACTGATCACAGTGGTGGTTGCTGAAGGTTGGGTGGCTGCAACAATTTCTTACAGTATAAAATAAGATGACAATAAAGTTTGCCACATAGATTGACTCTTTCTTTCATGAAAGATTTCTCTGTGCCATGGGATGCTATTTGATAGCATTTTACCCACAGAAGAATCTCTTTTAAAATTGAAGTCAATCCTCTCAAACTCTGCCACTTATTTATCAATTAAGTTTATGTTATATTCTAAATCCCTTGTTGTCATTTCAACAATGCTCACAAAATATCTTTACCAAAAGTAGATTCCATCTCAAGAAATCACTTTCCTTGCTCATCCATGGGAAGCAATTCCTCATTCATTCAAGTTTTATCATAAGATTGTAGCCATTCAATCATGTATTCAGGATCTACTTCTATTAACAATTCTAGTATTCTTGCTATTTTTCCACCACTTCTGCAGTGACTTCCTCTACTGAAGTCTTGAACCCCTCAAAGTCATCCATGAGGGTTGAAATCAACTTATTCCAAATTCCTGTTAATGTTGGTATTTTGAACTCCTTCCATCCATTACAAATGTTCTTACTGGTATCTAGAATGGTAAATTATTTCCAGAAATTTTTAAATTTACTTTACCCAAATCCGTCAGAGGAATCTCCATCCATGACAGCTATAACCTTAGAAAATGTATTTCTTAAACAATAAGAAATGAAAGTTGAAATTATTTCTTGATCCATGGGCTGCAGAATGGGCATTATGTTAGCAGGCATGATCAACATCTATAAATCAAAAAAAGATAAAGAGTGGAGGGGCAGGAGGTGGAGGAGGTTTCCCTATTAAAATATCATGATCCTTTTCTCAGTTTCCAGACATGTTTTGGAACTTTGCTTCAATCTAAGTTTCTTCCTACTGAATCTTTCTTCCTTTCCTCTCTCCTTCATAGATGTCAGATCTGCAATGTTGTCTAAAGGCATGTAATGTGATCTTAATGCCTTCTCTCTCTCCCTTGCCTTTATCCTCAAGCATTTACCTCAATAAATCCTTGCACATACTATCGTGTCTTGGTATCTCTTTCTGAAGTGTCTGAACCAGCATACTTCGCAAAGACTGCACAGAACTGACTTGTAACTGTTGCCAGAAAATGGGAAAAATGGTCTTGATTCTTTGGACCTTCTTCCATCATGAGATGGAGTCTCTTTCTGCATGGTTTGAATCTGGCCTGGCTTTGTGACTTACTTTGGCCAATACAGTGTAGCAGAAGTGACATTTTGAGAATTCTGAGCCTGTGTTTCAGAGACTTTGCAAATTTCTTCTTCTATTCTTAGTTACCCACTCACTGGCACCATACAAACAAGCCTGAGACCACCATATCTTCTCTGTAGATCCTCTTGAGGGAAAAGTTCTATAGAATTACCCTATGGAAAATGCAAAACCGATTGAGATAACATTGTTGGAAACTGGAGGCCTAGTACCTTAATCTAATGGAATGTCTCCAACAGGAGAGATTTTAAGCACAGAGAAAATAGGTTAAGGCAGTAAAACTTTGAGAATCCTCCAACCTGGTGGCATGAAGGTGGCTATCTGTTCAAAATGCACACTGACTCTTCCATTATGCTAGCAACAATCAATTTCAAACTCTAATTTGTAACAATAATATAATTCTGTTTCTAGCTATGAATTTCAGGAGTAACATTTTACCACCAGCTAACACATCTTCCAAGAAAAACTATAAAAACAGGATTTGATGCCTAAACAAAAATTGTTTGAAGGCATAGGTTGCTATTTATTCAACCAGGAACTAAGGAGTCAAGATATTGAAGAGAAGGAAATCTTACCAAGATGAGGCCAACTTTTTGCACACTGCTTTTTTGTGAGGGCATTTGCCAGGTTTTTATAAAGGACAAGAGAGAGTGAGAAGCTGAGCAAAAGGCAATGGGTAAGGGTCAGAGTCGCCAACAGAAAATTCTGGTGATCGCATGGGCTGGGGAGACAAATATTGGATTTTGGATTTGTCAGAGCAAATTTTAAAACATACATGTGACTAGAGGTCCAGAAGGAGAAGAAAGGAAGAGTCAGACAGAAGCAATATTTGGCTGAAAATTTTCTAAAGCTGATAAAAGATTCACAGATTCAAGAAGCTCATTAAACCCCAAGAAATACAAACATGAAGAATTCCACACCTAGGCCTATAATAGTAAAACTGCTGAAAAATAAAAGGCAAATGAAAGAAGTAAAAGCAGTCAGACAGAAGAAAAGAAATATTACTTTAGCAGGAGCAAATATTACTCTTGATAGCTGACTTCTCAACAAACATGATAGATGCCAGAATGTAAAACTTGTTCCTGAGGCAAAAAGAACCTTGGTACATGCAAAATACAAAAATAAGGCAAGTGTACAACAGGGATATGAAACGGTGCTCAACATCACTAATCATCAGGGAAATGCAAATCAAAACCACAATGTGATATCATCTCACTCCATTTGAATGGCTATTATCAATAAAACAAAAGATAATAAGTGTTGGTGTGGGTGAGGAGAAAAAGGAACATTTTGTCCATTGTTAGTGGAAATGTATTATAAAATGGTGCAGCCACTGTGGAAAACAGTATGGAGGTTCTTCAAAAAATTAACAATGTCAGATCAGATAAGGCCTTAAAAAATTAAAAATAAAACCACCACATGATCCAGCAATCCCAATTCTGGGTATATATTCAAAGGAAAGGAAATTAGTATGTTGAATAGATATTTGCACTCCCATGTTCATTGTAGCATTATTCACAATAGCCAAGATATGGAATCAGCCTAAGTGTTCATCCACGGATGAAAGGATAAAGAAAATGGGGTTTACATACATACTGCTAGTTGCCATGCCCTCTCTCTCTCTGCCTGATTCTTCATTCCTGCCTTGTGTGACCCAGGAACAGAGGACTGCCCTCCTGACTCATTACGGACTCCTTGCCCAGGATCTGTAAGCAAAAGCCTTTGAACTTGTTTTCTACTGTGGTTATATCTTAAATTTGTGCCTTCTGTCTGCAGAACTAGAGGCTTCCCCGGGCCACGTTTTCCCTGGGATATGGGGACAACACAATGTCAGGTTCCCAGTGCCAGAGCGAAGATCAGACAGGCACAAACTAGACATGGGTCAGACAAAAGCCCACAAGGGCGTCTGCCAGCATAAACAAGTTTCCTGTGTAAAAGATCCCCTGGTCACAGGTAAGACAACTAGGCATTAGGCGGTCCACCAGGTAAAAGAAGTATCTCATGAAAGGCATGCTGTAAACACCCACATCTAGTTCCTCTTTATTTCCAGTTAGGGCAGAGTTGCTAGCTGCTCTGGTACTGGAACCCCAATTTAGCTGGGGGCTCTCAAAACAGTCCTTGAGCTAAACTTACTCATTGGAAGAGTCCTGCATCTTGCAGTAATGGGTACCCTTGTCATGCCAAGTCATTGGCTAGCACCAGCCCATGGAAAGAGTGACCTTGATGCAAACATGGTGATGCATCCATAGGGGCAGCAGCTAGTGCTATTAGGCTATTTTGCTCCCTGAAGCAAGAGATCTGTTGTAGAGATAAATGCCTAGCCATGTGGATTAATATAAACTGTTTTTAAATTGTTTCAGATATTATCATTACACAAAGTAATTTCTGTTTGTTTGTTTCACAAATCTTTCCCAAACTTACTAGTTTCCTCCCTAATTTCATTTGGATTGGCATCTATTTTTTAAGTGCTAGGGCATGAATGCAGAATTACTTCAGTTTTCAAGTTTTACCTTTTGTTTTTCTTTTTTTTTTTAATTATCATAACAGATTTATTTATTTTTTTTTTTAATTTTTTAAATTTATTTCAGCATATTATGGGGGTACAGATGTTTCTGTTACATATGTTGCCCTTGCCCCCACCTCCCTCCCTAAGTCCGAGTTTCAAATATGTCCATCATTTGGGTGGTGC
>CAUYSK010079508.1:0-16992 GCA_963575035.1 Avahi laniger | reverse complement strand
CTAGGACTTCCAGCACTTTGATGAATAGAAGTTGGGATAGTCAACATCCTTGTCTTATTCCAATTCTAAGTGGAAATACTTTGAACTTTTCCTCATTCAGTATGGTGTTGGCAGTGGGTTTGTCATATATGGCTTTATAACTTTGAGATATGTTTCATCTATGCCTATTTTGTTAAGAGTTTTTGTCAAAAAAGGGTGCTGAATTTTGTCAAATGCTTTTTCTACATGTATTGAGATGATCATATGATTTTTGTTTTTGCTTCTGTTTATGTGGTGAATCACATTTATGGATTTATGTATGTTGAACCCTCTTTGCATCCCTGGGATGAAGCCTATTTGGTCGTGATGGATTTTTTTTTTTATGTGCTGCTCAATTTGGTTTCTAGAATTTTATTGAGAATTTTTGCATCTATATTCATAAGGGATATTCGTCTGTAGTTTTCTTTTTTTGTTGTGTCCTTTTCTGGCTTTGATATCAAGGCAATACTAGCTTCAAAGAACGAGTTGGAGAGGATTTCTTCCTTCTTGGTGTTATGAAATAATTTCTGCAGTATTGGAACCAATTTTTCTTTGTAGATCTGATAAAATTCAGGTGTAAAACCATCTGGTCTGGGATTTTTTTTGTTGGAAGACTTTTTTATTGCTGCTTCAGTTTCATTGCTTGTTATTAATCTGTTTAGGAGTTCTATTTTGTCCTGATTGAGCCTTGGGAGTTTGTGTGTTTACAGGAATTTGTTCATTTCCTCAACATTTTCAAGTTTATGTGCATAGAGATTATGTAGTATTCACAGATGATATTTTGTATTTTTGTGGTATCACTAATAATACCTCTTTTTCATTTCTCATCAAACTTATGTGGTCCTTTCTTTCCTATTTCTGGTTAATCTAGTGAGAGGTCTATCAATTTTATTTATCTTTTCAAAGGACCAACTTTTCATTTCATTAAAGTTCTGTAATAATTTGTTGTTTTTCATTTCATTTAGTTCTGCTCTGAACTTATTTCTTTTCTTCTGCTGAATTTGGGTTTGGTTTGCTCTTCCTTTTCTAATTCCTTGAGGCAACTAATCAGATTGTTGATTTGTGAGCTCTCTATGTTTTTGATGTAGGCATTTAAGGCTATGAATTTTTCCCTTAGGACTGCTTTTGCTGAATCCCATAGATTTTGATAGCTTGTGTTCCCTTTGTCATTTAGTTCAAGGAATCTTTTGATGTCCATCTTAATTTCCTCCTAGAACGAATAATCATTCAGTAGTAGATTGTTCAATTTCCATGATTTGTGTAGAATTGAGTGTTTCCATGGGGGTTGATTTCTAATTTTTTTCCACTGTGGTCTGAGAAGATACATGGTACAATTTCAATTTTTTTGAATTTATTGAGACATGTTTTGTGGCCTATGTGATCCTATGTGGCCTATGTGGCCTATGTCATCCTATGTGATCCATCTTACAGAATGTTCCTATGTGCTGATGAGAAGAACATATGTTCACTAGTTTTAGGGCAGAATGTTCTGTAAATGTTTGTTAGGCCCATTTGTTCTAGAGTACTGTTTAAGTCCATTGTTTGTTTGTTTATTTTCTGCTTGGAGCATTTTTTCTGTTCTGTCCCTGGGGTGTTGATTACAATGCTGCTATTTATCATTTTCTTTAGATCAAGTAGGATTTGCTTTATGAATCTGTATTAGGTGCATAGATATTTAAGGTTGTTCTGTCTTCTTGTTGAATTGTTCCCTTCACCATTATATAATGATCATCTTTGTCTTTCTTTACTTTTGTCGGTTTGAAATCTGTGTTATCTGACATGAGAATGGCTACACCAGCTTTTATTGTTTCCCTTTGCATGGAGTGTTGTTTTCCATCTCTTCACCTTGAGTCTGAATGAGTCCTTGTGGGTTAGATGGTTTTCCTGGAGATAGCAGATAGTAGGCTTGTAGTTTTTTAATCCATTTGGCCAGCCTATGTCTCCTTAGTGGGCAGTTCAAGCTATTCACATTTATTGAAAGAATTGATAAGTGAGGCAAATTTCTGTTCATCCTGTTGTGTAGAACTTTATTACTTTGTTTTATGCCATTTGTTTTATGACATTGTGGCATCTGGGCTCTAAACTTTAGCTCTTAGTAGGTTAACTGGCAGTGTCTATTGTCCTGATCAGTATATAAGGCAGATCTGAGTACTTCCTGTAGGACATGTCTGGTCTTGACAAATTTCCTCAGCATTTGCTTGTCTGAGAAAGCCTTTATTTCTCCCTCACATAAGAAACTTAGTTTTTCAGGATACAGAATTCTAGGCTGGCCATTATTCTATTTGAGAAGACTGAGAATGGGGCCCCAGTCCTTCCTGGCTTGTGAGGTCTCAGTTGAGAAGCCTACAGTTAGTCTCATGGGTTTTCCTTTGTAAGTTACCTGATGATTTTGCCTTGCAGTTTGTAGAAGTTGCTCTTTTGTGTTAACTTTTTCATTCATTTTCTGTATTTTTTTGTGGTTTATTTGTGTTGGTTTTCATTTTCTCTTGTATTTCATTGAGCTTCTTTATAATTCACATTTGCAATTCTTTCTCTATCATTTCAATATTTTAATTTTTGTTGGTATCCATTGGTAAAGTTTTGTTGTTTCCTTTTTGGGGTGTCCTTAGCTCTGATTTTTTATATTTTTGGAGTTCTTTTGCTGGTTCCTTCTCATCTGGCCTCTTGATTGAGTCCTGGGGGTACTGGGTCTGGTTTGCCATCCTGTCCCTCTATCCTCAAAGATCAATCCCTGACCATGCCATGGAGAAGAGTGCTGGTCCCAAGTTGTCTATGGGGTATTCAAGCAGGTTTCATATCTTCTTGAGTTGCCTCTGTTCTGCTATCTTCACCACTTCCCAGCAAGGTGAATTGTGTTGGTTTCCCAACTTAATCTCCAACATGGTGGAGGGGGTGGTACTTGTAAGTATAAATCAGCCACTCACTGTTTGCTTGAATTGGAAGACACTGTGATGAACTATAGAGTTGTTCTCTCTGTTATTGGTTTATGTTTGTGTGAAAGAGCCTGCTGTTGAGATGCTCTTTTGCACTCAGTTGTAGACTCTGGTTTCCCAGATGGGATACTTGAGTGCCCCCAGCTTTAGGAGAGACACTGTAGCTTCCACGTGGTTACTTGTTGTCCATCACCACTGAGGTTGGGGGAGGAGCAAGTTAGTTTGTGGCTAGGTTGTGGGAGCCTGAAAGGTTTTGCAAAGCCTGGCGGGGGGGCCTCAGAAATTTCTTTTCTGGCTACTAAGGGGAGCCACTGATAGCAGGGTCAGGACAAACTCTCCAAACCAGGAGGGCTGTTCATAGGAGAGGGGTCTAAATGCTTGAGTGCTAAGGCTCTGGGCTGGGATCTTTCTGCTCTCATCAGTAGTGCAGTTTTTCAGTGGGTGCTCCCCCAAATCACCACTCCTTAGGACCCCCCCCACAGCACACTCCCATCAGTTCAGTCTATGTGTGCCCCCTCCTGACCCGAGTCCAGCTCTCAAACCTCCCCTTGTCTGTGTGTCTGACACACTAGTCTGTGTCTCTAAGAAACACCAGTGGGCAGGGAGTTCCAAGATTGTGCATCCCTGTTCCCATACAAGTCCTTAAATGAAGAGGTGTGGGGGGATCTCAGCTTGGAGCACACGCCTGCCAGAGGGAAATGGCGACTCCTGAACTTCTCAGTTCGAACTGTTGTCCCTGTTGTAATGAGTGGGGGGAAGGGCTACAGCACCTGGTCAGCTGCAGGCCTAGTATGAGGCATTTGGTTGCCATGGAACCAGGGGCTAGGCTACTCCTTTCTGAATGCCACACCCTTATCCAATATGGCGGTTCTCCAGCAGGAGGGATGGGTATGCTCCCCATTCCTATTCCTCAGCACACCACCACACTCTCCCATTGACTATTTCTATGTGGGCTTCCTTGCCACCTGTGTCCAGCTCCCAGACTTCTCACCTGCATCCCCCTGTACCCCTCTTGTTTCCGGGGGGCACTGGGACCAGCTTGCTTATCTGAGCTGCTGGTGTGCAACTCCACAAAATGCCAGCAGGTAGGAAGTTCCCAAATTGTACATCCTTATTTCATCACAAATCCTCAAGGGAAGAGGAGTGAGCCCCACCATCAGTGGAGATCTCAGCCTGGGATGTGCGCCTGCTGCAGAGAAGTGACCATTTGCAAACTTCTGAGCTCAAACTATGCTCATGGTTATAATGGATGTAGGAGGGGCCGCAGCTCCTGGTCAGCCCAAGCTCAGACTACTTCAGTTCCAGTGGATAGGGGAAGTGCATGGGAGGAAGTGTCTGAATGGGAGAAAGCCAGCACTCTGGCTCTCATTACACTCTCCTGGGAGAAGCCCCTCATGGATGCTCAAATTCCTGGGATTCACCAGTTCATGCCACTGTTCATTATTTGCTGCCGTGCCTGGGCTTGTGGAGTATGGAAAAGCCTTCAGTAAACTTGGTGTCCTGCTGTTCACAGAAGGTGCATAGGAGGAGGTGGGGTATCCCTCCTTACCCTTTCACTGGGCTCAGAGTCTCTCTGGGTTTGATCCTTGCTGATGTCTTTTCCTCTTTATCTTCTTCCTTCTCAGCTTCACAGTTTTTCTCCATGGGGTCCCCAGTCATCCCAGTCATCTCTCTCTCTGATCCACACCTGCGCTGCAACTCTTCTCCCCTCTCCTCTATCTGTTATCCTGCCTTCCCATCAGGATGGTCTGACAAGCGATGTCTCTAGTAAGCCACCTTGGATGTCTCCTATATTTTCTTATTTCTGAAGATGAAAAGAAATGCTGGAAATAGCTAGAAACTCTGCTAATGACTTGGAAATTTTAGAGTTAAAATTTTAAGTCACTTTAATAATGAATCTTCAATGACCATGAAGAGCATTTTTTCAGCAGAGAAGTTTGTATATTCAGCTTCAAAATTGGGAAGGAAGTGAAATTAAGTAGTTATGGCACACATACTCTCAGGTGACCTCCAGTGAATGATGTCTTTGTATAATCCCCTTCCATTGAATGTAGAAGGAACCTGTTACTTACTTCTAACCAATAGCAACTGGATACACTCCCATGAATATATTTTGTTCCATCTCAACAGATTGGAGTGAGAGAGATTCTTCTGCTGTCCTGGAAGAAAGAAGGTACATGAGAACATGTGAGAGAACCAAAGGCAGGGGACTGAGTAGCTTCTAGGACCTGAGGGCAACCTCCAGTCAACAGCTAGTAAGGCACTAGGACTCTCAGTGGTATAGCACAAGAAAACAAATTTTGCCAACAATCTGAATTAGCTTGGAGATGAATTTTTCCAAAGTTAAGCCTCCAGATGAGAACACAGCCTAGCCAACACATTGATTATCACCTTGTGAGGTGCTGAGCAGAGGACTCAATTAGTCTGTGCTTGGACTTCTGCCTACAGCAACTGCAAGATAATAAGTGTGTCGTTTTAAGCCACTAAATTGATGGTAATTTGTTATATGGCAATGAAAATTAATATAGTAGTCCACTTACTCCAGGTACTCCTCCCAAAGATAGGCTGCGCTAAGATTTCTGTCTTGATAATCTCAAAGGGTCTTACCACCTCCTTGGAAATGTGAAGAAAAACCAAAATAAAAACTAATATCACCATAAATTAGTTTGCCACAAATGGAAGTAATGTTGGTGGATTTCACTGAAAGTCAAAAAACATTTATTAAGAGAAATTTGTTACAAAGCTGTGAAATAACTAAGTTATATTTATCTTAGGTGATGAAATTTGGGATAAACACAGGAAGTCAGTTACCTGAGAAATTAAATGAAGACTTAGAAAGTTTTACTACTTTCTTTTGGGAAATCAATATATATTCTATGTTGGGGAAGTTATAAGCCCAACAAAACATGCCAACACCCAGTCCATGATGGTTCTCAGTGATGAGGACTTTTTTTCCTTTTTTGTAAATCATCTTAATAGCCTATTCACAACATAATATTTATTGCATGGAGCATGGTTGACCACTGACTATATTTTGAAATCTATTGAATTTGACTTCAGTTTCTTTGGAGTCTCTATTCTACATTATTCTTTCTTTTACTTAACCTTTACTTAAAGTCTTTTTGCATTCTCCCTTCCTCCCTACCAAACTCAGCTCTGATAAGGTGTTCTGGTATCAGGAATCCAGGTTTTTAAGTCAATGCTTTTTATTTTGAGGACAATTTGCAGTTTTAAGCCTTCTCTCATTTGTTCACTTATCTGATAACTTTTTATCAAGTAATATCTAGATGTCAATATACTAGATGCTGGAAACACATAATGGTGAGCAAAATAGACTTTGTTCTTGTTTTCTTCACCATCTAATGAGGAATAGGGATATTAATCAAATGATCTCAGAATTTCCAGCCTCCTTCCAGCATGGGTTGATATATTTTGACATCAGCCTCCTCTGCATCATTCATATTATAATATCTCTTGGCTCAGAGAGACCTACTCTTGCCTCAAAGAGACCTACTTTTTGAAAGGTATATACACATGCAATGATTAATAGATGATTAAAAGTAACATCTTTTTCTTTATAAGATCATCACACATACTTTCTGAACACTTCAAAAATTTTGGCAATGAGAGAACGCTCTATCTATTACAGTGAGGAGGCACTAGGCAGCACAAAATGGTGGCTAACTCGATAGCTCTTTGTTCACTGCAGTGGAGAAAAATTCAGTGACGAGAGAGAGACTAAGCAGCAGCACCTTCAGCATCAATATGAGCCTAGTCCCTTGAATGAACACTCTCACACAGAGGAAGGCAGGCTGTGTTCCTCATCTATGATGATGTCTGAAATCAGTTTTGAAAAGAGTAATCTGACAGTGACCCAGAGATTGGGGTCAAGGTGGTGACAAAAAGAAAGGAAAAGGGAAAATGAAAACAATGTCTACAGCTTATCTACTGAGGCTAAGAAGTGGAAGAGAATTATTGATGGGATGAGGAACTGACATACTTCATATTTCTCTTCATATTTTTTGTTCTCTTTTAGAATTTTTTTCTATTTCCATTCTCATGCTCTCACAAATCCCTGTATTTAAAAAAAATTTCTATGTGTTTTCACAATTTTTGTTCCTTACTTCTCCCTTTAATAGTTCACTCATATACCTTGAGGGTACCTTGTTAGCAAACTGAAATTCGTAGGTAATTGAAAAAGTAACTTACTGCACTTAGGATTCTCTGGTGTGTAATAAATTTGGGAAATGCTGAATATTCATCTAGATACTTTTCTGATAGTGTTTTTAAAATAATATGTAAGAAATAAAAGTGAAATCAATTATCCCACACAAAACTCATTCTTCTTCCTCTACTTTTTGTGTTTTACCTATTTATTTAATTTGCATTTTTATGCTATTGAAAGAACACAGTATTAATATTTAATAGATAGAAACTATAATTCAGCACCATTTATTGAATATTTACCATGTGAAAGGTGATCTATACCTATTTCATAGTTAAAGATAATTACAATGATAAGTTTTAGCTTTAAAATCTTCTTAGAGAAAAATTCAAGTTGTTGTTTAAGGTAAAATCATACATATGATTGTAGAAATGTTGAGATAGAAAGTGATTTATATTTCAAGGTGATCCCTTTTACACTTCATTGTAATTTTGAATCTGAGATACACAATAGTATTTTTTAACCGATAGTCCTGATGTAGTCAAACAATATTTATATTCCTCCAACAAGAAAGTCACAGAAACAAGCTCTGAGATGGGGAAGATGAAAAAGCACCATCTCTGCTCCCTTGGAAATCACAATCCACTGGAGCTGATGGGACTTATGTACAGATAAGTAGATTGAAAGGCAGAATGTGGTAAGTGCCACAAGAAAGTTACAAATTGAGCACCCTGGAGGTTCCAACAAAGAACTCCCTTCTGGTTCTAGTGTCTGAATAGAGGAAGCATCTGAGCCTGGCCTTGAAGAGTGGATGGGTGGAGATGGCCTGTGGGGGGCAGTTGTACAAAGAGAACAGATGAGTAGTCACGGAAGAAATGAGCAGGGGTTCTTGGGGTCTACTTGGGGAAATGAGAACATGCCAAGGTAACTGTAGCTTCTGTTAAGAGGCTGAGGGCTCCTTGAATACCAGGGTACAAAGTGTGGGTGTTGTTTGACATACTGTGGGGATTCACTGAAGGTTTTTCACCAGGGGAATTGTAGGATTAGAGCCGTGACTGAGAATGATGGGCACGGAAGCCACATTGATTATTGGAGCAGGGAAGAGACAGGGGGCAATGGCTAGGGAGGAAGCAACACCGGGAGTTGGGGAGATGGTTGACTTGGTGGCAGCAACAATGGCAAGCATGGATTTAAGAGATCCAGGAGAAGGAATCCATGGGACTTGAAACCTCAGGGGATCAAGGAAGGAGCCTGAAGGAGCTGAAGGTGTCTGAGGAGTTTTGAGAGAAGGTCAGAAAGAGAAGTGTATCTGTGGGGAAATGTGATTTCAGTTTGGGTCAATAAAATAATTGATCTTTATATTTTTACCAGGAAAATACTGTATTTTACTGAGGTTTAAAAAGAGAGAGGATAACATCACATTCCTAATGCTTCACTTTCAGATAAAAGTGCCGGACTGGAATTCCACAACAAACACTATGGGTGATGCCATGATATGTTTCTTTAAGAGCCACCAAGAAGTCCAGGAGAATGGCCCTTTTCATAGACACCTCCTTGATTGAACCAGCTGGCTCCTCCCCATTCTTTCGACCTCAGTTTAAAGGACTCATCCTTAGAGATCACTTCACCCGAGTGGACCTGGCTGCTCCCGAGGTGTAACATCATTATCGTACCTGTGGCTTCCTTCATGACACTTGTTGCACTTTGTATTTATAGATTTATATTGATAGTTGTGTGCTTATTATCTGTCTAAATTTCTATTGAAAGCTCTTGGGTAAGAACTTTAATTTTGATTAAAAAAATTTTTAAATATCACCAATATATGCTCAGATTGTAACATATGTTGGCATTTAGTAGAGTAAGTGAATACTAAATGTGTGTAGTCATCTGACCGAGGAAATTTTTGTAGCGCAAATGAAAACCTCGATTATTGGAGGTTTCATACAACATGGGGAATCAGGTGGACCTTTACAGATCAACTGGAAAAGGAACATAAAAAGAATTTGTTTGTAGTATTGTTTACCTAAATATCAATTTTTTTGACATCTGCTTTCATTTGACCTAATAACATATAGAGCATTAGTTTATTTGGTCCAATTAAATTCCTTTAGTTAGTGAATGATTACTCACTCCTTTTCCTCCCCTTCCCTTCAAAGTGAGCTGGGAAACAATTCAATTGCTTAATATCAGCTCTAATGAAGGCTGGGACAGAAGATACTTCTTAACTTGTGAGCAGAAGCCCCTTGAGGTGCTGTTTATATGTGTCACAAAAACTCCTCCCAGTTTGGAACTTCTTTTTACTCTATTTATGGTATCATTTGATGAAAAAAAGTTAATTTTTACTTGGTCAAATTCACAAATCTTTTCCTTTATGGTTTGCATATTTTAGATCTAAAGAAATCCTTTTTTTTTTCTCTAGGTCATACTATATTCTCCTTTTTTTCTCCCTAAACTTTGAAAAATTGCCTTCCACATTTAACTTTTAATGATCCTAAAAGAATAAGTTCTGTACACTTTCCTTCATTGCAGTGTGTTTTCATGCTTATGTAGCAGGTGCCCCATGGCTGCCAACTGCCACTGGTGTAAGTTAGGATATATTACAACAGATCTGCCCAAATATGGCAACTGTATAAATCAGATCCACCAATCTTTTATCCTGGAATAGACTTGCAAGCTCAGTTCCACAATTCAACTGTGTGACTTCTTGAAAAGCACCAGTTCATTATTTCAAATATTTTAAAAGTTGCATGCTAATTTTATATTTCACATCACATTTTCAAAATTGTATTTTCAGTCTTTAGGTAACTAACCTGATCTTTTATCTGGAAAAAATATTTTGTAATCATGTGGGATAAAAGGATTGACTAGAGACAAGGCTATGAGAAACATCGTTTGGAAATGTTAGATGTCAGTAAAAAAGTAGCTGAAGTTGCTCAGAGGTGAGCAGCAGCTTCTGTTCCAACTTTTCAAAAGATTTTATTTTTAGACTGTTATTAGTGACTTTGTATATGTTAGCAAATTCAATGTCTAGGAGTCTCATTTTATACATTAAAAATCTTTCCTAACATGATATAAGGAAAAATATGTTTTAAAAATTATCTGAAATTTTATGTAGTTTTTCTCTCTGAAATGCCTAATTATTAAACAATTTTAAATCCCATTATCCTAACAGATGTTAGGACAAACTTTTAAGAATGTCTAGTCTCAATTGAAAACCATAGAAAATGTCTTTTAATTTTTCTGTGAGGGACAGTTTGATACCTCAATTTTTTTCTGTCATTTCTTAGGGAATAAAAGAAGATCTAAATCATATTGACTAATACTAGCAAATTAGGATTAAATTGAAATGAAATTATTTTAATCATATATTGGTGTTGGTCTCTTATTTCATATCTGTTTAAAATTAATTGATAAACTTATGTCAGATACCTGCCCCTATGAAGATCTAGGACAATCTCATATGAAATTAATGATTTAGTTTCCAAAAGTGGATTTAAGCTATACTAGATATTAAAGCAACTTGAGAGAGTGCCTTTGTTATTATTTCTCGGACATTTAAAAATATAGGCTGGAGATAGCAATATAGTCTGGTTGAAACAATATAGGACAGTAAATATTCAAGTGTGTCAGAATAAAAAGAGGTAGTTTAGCTAAACTTAATCCCAAGTAGTAACCATCTGGGCCACTGGCCTGCTTTTGAACTGAGAACACACCTGCTTCCCTTTGAATCCTTTGCCAGAATGTGTATAACACTTCGAGCTGGGATTTCAAGGATAGTCAATACAGATTACTGCAGAATCATATTTATATCACACCCTGGGTGTTCTGAGAAGAACCTGGGAAACCTACGCAGTAGTTTACAGACCAACAGGACTTCCTTATTAGGCTTCGCCTTGGCTCTGGGCATGATATGGGCTCCTATTGCATAATCCCTCTTGATGGAGAGGTACCTCTTGCAATGAAACTCAAATGCATTATTTTGGCTACTCAGTCTTTCCAGCTGCCACATATCTTATTTTATGTTGAGTGGGCAGCTGGTTACAGCTGCCTGGAGACAATTTTATCCAACTAGAGTCTTTTGGTGAAGGCTGGTGCTTCTGGAAACTTGGATTGTGGGTGATTAGGTGTCTCCACGATGACGCTGATGAGAGAGTCCAAACAGTTTTGGGGCTTTGAGAGGTCTCTTCCGACTGTAGAGGGATTCTGAAGCCTTAGGTTCCAATCCTGACCCAACATTTCATATTTTGTGGACTAATCATTCATCCCCTTCTGAACTTTATTTTTTTTCTTTACACAATGATCTTCATCATCCTGCCTCTACCTCTGAATCCTCAAAAATGTCAGTGAAGGGGAGAGACACAGGATGATGGCCTTTCAGGATAATGCCTCTGCAGAGCAATCAGCATTTTGGCACTATTCAAAGAGTCTGCACTCTTGAAAGGTCTTGTTACAACTTTTGTTTCAAAGTTATGCAGGAGCTCTAGCAACAATATCGGACTGCAAGATGGAAGATGTAATGTGGAGGTTGGAGCAACAGGTAAGAAGGAGCAAGCAAAGCGGCTCTGGATGTGATCAGCTTGGGCTGATTTGTAAAAAAGGAACACATTTCTATCTTGTTTGAGTCCTGGTGCACGTGTGTGGGGGTGCGTGTTTGAGCGTGTCCACAGGTGCATTGTATTTGTTAGAGCAGTCAGACCAAACCTTCACACCAATAAAACATCTTTTGTGCTTTCTTTCCCTTATAAGGAAGCTGTGTGTATCTATTAGGAGTGTTTTGGGGTATAGCTATGAAGAGATGTTGATTAGCCATAAAACCTTAGAGTAGATCACAGCACTAATCTATCACCTAACGGCGAAATTTTCTCTACAGCTGTCAGTGTGAGTGCCGCCCTCTGCTGGAATGCCATCACACTGCTTGAGGAAACACTAGATGCCCTAGGTAGACATAATTCTAGTTGGAAATGGAAAAGACTTATCCTACTCCTAATTCACAAACTTACTTTCAAACTTTACTGATTTCTTTCTTCTTTTGAATTTAACTTTGTCTCTTTGCAATCATTACTTGTTCCAGTTTTTTCCTTTGTAGGTCCACAGCAGAGTCTATACCCCCTTTCCATAGGATATTTAAAGAAAGAATGTATTCTCTTAATAATAAGAAATATTTATTGACTACTAACCTGGTCCCAGACTCTATTGTCTAAGTGCATGCATGGCCTCATCCAATCCACAATCCTATTAGATAATTTCTATTAACGTCCTGATTAACTGAATGTTAAGTGACTTGCTCATGGCCACACATCTAGTAAGAGACTGAATCAGGGTTTGAACTCAGAAAGTTCCGTCCCAGAGCCCACATTCTGTCACTTCTCTTACCTTGATTCTTCTTTTTCTTTTTTTCCCCTCTCAGATCTATATATCCCTTCCCATTAGTAATTACTCCTACAACAGAATTTTCATGACTTTTTCCCATTCATTTCCATGGTCATTGTTATTTGTTTGGCTTGAGATCCTCCTCCTGCAGGTTGGTCATGTTGGTGATGCAATCAGTCAAGTAGTGGATAGGTGGTATTGAGCACTGCTGAGTAGGCTAAGCATGTCACCCCTGTACATATAAAATTGAGTCATTCATTAGCCTTCTTTGGGCCCTTAATTTTCTGTCTCCCTCAGTGAGTGAGGCTTTGTCAAATGGTTTGCTGCTCCAAAAGTAGAGTTTTTTTCTTCCTTTGTTATCAGAGAAAGTGTGTTACATTTTAGAATAAATTTTAGTATTATTTTCCCTTGACTTATTATACATGGTTTAGAGTGTACACTGTAACTGAGAGGACGTTCTTGGGTCTAGGAAGGCCTTCAAGGAGGTAAACATATTAGGAACAGTAGGAAATTGTAATGATGTGCTAAACTTAGAAAAAACAAGCAGAAAACTGTAGAAAACTACATAACTATTCCAATGAACTTTAGTAATTAAAATGCTAACGGTACATTTGAATGCTTTTATTTATTGTCCTCCATTTCATTTATATAGTTATATGATTTTAATACTAAAATTTTAGACAGTGTACTATATCCACATATTAAAAACATTTCATTAAAATACATTAAACTGACTTTTCTTATAATATGGATAAGGCTCATTCTTGTATTAAATTTCTACTTCTGCTCTGTATCACCATACCTACTACATTCTCATTGCAATTCAGAAAGATCAAGGAATCCTGGGTGGATCTGACTGAAAGTTCAAATTTAATGTGGGCCAAATCAAGCTGAAATCAGCCAGTGGAACTAAAATAAATATAAGACATTTTCTTTACTAATATTAAATATTTTACTATGTTTATTGGAGTATGCATCTTGTAGGAACTCTAAAATTCAGAAATAAAGTAATGATTTGGTTGCTGGTCTCATTGATTAGATAACAGATGTACCCTACGCAAGGAAACACATTTTGGGTATCAAAGTATCTGCCGTATCAGGTTGGAATATCTTTTATATCATATGACATTATGGTAGGGAAGGAGAGAGAGACAGGTGTCAAGGAGAGGGAGGGCTGTTGAGTGAGCCACTAAATCCTCCCCCATCTTACACCGAGATCCCCATCAACTTTAAAACCACTATGATCATAGAATATCTAAAAGGGAAATAAATGCCACCAAATAATAGCAAACTAGTTTTCTTACCAGCACCTGATGTTTGGGCCATTCATAATTGAGAATTTTTTTTTCTTCCTTATAATTCTGATAGGCAGATCAAATTGTTTTAAGGCGGCTTGTTTCAAATGTCTCTGGGGCATTTGTGTTAAAAGATACCTTGTGCAAAAACATTCAAAGTTAGCCCTGTTTTAAACAAAGTTAAATTGGCTTCTTTACTTCCACATTTCTCAAAACCTTTCATAGGACAATGCACATTGAGAAACTGCAGGATATTAGGACTTCCCTAAATTTATTTGACTGTAGAATCTTCTTATTTTTATTTTTTTCTGCAGAACACCATCCAGAAATTAGTATTACATTGGATACAGTTTTAAAAAGGCTCTTTTGCAGACTTCTGGATAGCTGCAATATTAAAATAAAATATGGTAAAGTTAGTCCAAATTTGGAGTTGAAATATATTAGGACCTACTTACATTAATAGTAACATGAGGTATTAATCCTTGCTGAATATTTAATAAATAATGCTAGAAACTCTGAATAGCAACTGTAAGTTAGAGGAGGGCTCCCAGTAGTTTATAATTTCACTATTATAGCATCCACTAAGATTTCAGTAACATTTGGAAAGTCCTTTTGCTTATGAGAAATCTAAGTTTGGTTGACAGGCCGTAAACCTTGCCTCCCTCCTGTTCTTCCATATATTTCATGTCCTCTGAAAACCTTTTCAGTTTCTATTGAGTTTTTAAAAGTAATGTGTCAGGTTCTAATGCTCCTGCTGGTTTAAGGAAAAATGCTCTCACTAGTAAATTATAATGAATTGTCAGTCTCCACAGGCCTGTGACCTTCCGTCGGTGGGGGGTTCCAGGCTAAACTTCATTTCCCTCTTTTCTTGTTGGAGCCACTTTTCTTGCTCTAGCCTGTCCTCTTAATTTATGGGTGGGCTGCCCACAGGACAATTCACCTGCAAAAATAGTTCATGCTGTGGTGTTTATTATACTAAGTAGGTTTCATGCTGACTGAGAGTTTTTACAAGGGGATGGAGTTGCTGTCAAGATCCTCCATCATCTGAGCAAAGCTGGCACTCAAACTCTCTCATATTTCAGCATATTAAATTTAGTGGGGGTGGAAAGGGATGAATGAGGGTGAGAGAGGAGACAGTGGTGTATAAAGCCAGCTTAAATGTCTTGTTCAGGGGCCTCTGTAAATGTGACTTCAGTAAAACGTATCAACAGGACAGCAAAATAAAAAGGCATACATTAGAGACATTAAAACCATGGTCTACTAGCACAAGGTAATGAAAAATCTCTGCACCCTACGTGAAGGAATGCTAAGATGTTTAGCTTTAAATTGATTCTTTGGTAAGCTGAGTGAAATATTCATTGGATATGTTTTCTTTCTTCTCCCATTTTAAACATTCCCGGCTTATTAAATTAATATGTTCTCTTTGTAGAAAATTTGAAAAGAATAAAATACTGTCAAAAAAGAGGAAAAAAATCCTACTAAGCTCTCTTAGGGGTTATTATTCTTAACATTGCAGTTTTCTTTTCAGTGGGTCTTCTATGCATTTTTTCCATAGTTGTGACAGCATAATATATAAAATTTTGTGCCTGCTTTTTTGCCTAATAGAGTACCATAAGCATTTCTCATATTACTAAAAACCCTTTGCGAATGTGTATCACTTCTAATGCTAAACAGTGTTTTACAGCATGCATGTGTTGTTTAGTCATTCTGTTACCATGGAATTGCCTTAATACTATGCTCAGCAAAGTGAACTTTATATTTTCCTTTTCTTTTCTTCTTCTTCTCCATTGCCTTCTTCTTCACAAAGTCTCAAAAATCAAGTTGCTTCACAGAGCTCAGGACTTTTGCACTGCCATCTCCTCTGCCTGCCTACAGGACTTCACCCCTGGATCTACAGAGGCAGGCACCTGGGAAGCTCTGGCGGAATGACTGATGGAGTTATTCATTCACTCTTTACTCTGGTCCTTCTGGAATGTGAGCGCCTTATCTGTCTTGTTCTACATTAAATCTCCCAGCCCTCTTGCAGGCCTGGCACACTGTAGATGGTCAATAAATACTTATTGAATGCATTTATAATGTCAAACCATTACATTATTTCTTTTTGCTTTTCTTGGTTTTTATAAATACTGTAAAAAAATTTTTGTGCTTAAATTTGTACCCACATTTTGGAATCTCTCCTTAAAATTGATTATTTGAATGAAACTTCTAGGCCAAATGCTCAGTTCTGAGCATTTTAACATTCTTGATACATGCCAGTTACATCAGAAGAGAAAGAACATGTTCTTTTAACTTAAACTCCAATTTTCATTCTCAGAAGAATGGCTTGTTTTTGAAATACATCTAGCAAAAATTTTTTGCTAAATCTGGCAAAAGTTGAGTTTGTGAAGTTTTAATTTGATTTCTTCAATTACTGAAAGTTTGAAATCTTTCATTATCTGTGTTTCTTTCTTTGTGAATTGTGTAAGTGCTTTATCCTTTGGGTGTCTTGGTATTTTCTTGGTATTAGTTTACGTGGGGGTTTTGTAAGCTAAAATGTTAGTCTTTTGTCTAACATTTCTTTTGGTTTGCTTTTATATTTTACTTTTGAGTCATTTAGAAATCAAATTTATCAGTGTTTTTTTAAAATAATTTGTTCCAGTGTTTTTAATCTTAGAAAATCCTACCCTATTCCAAGATCACATAATCACGTATCTTATAAATTTTTACAGTTTGATACTTCTTTATAACTTTAAATTTGTTAACTTGTCTGAATTTGTTTTCGTATATTGTGTAAGATGAGAAACTAAATAGAATTTTTTTCCAAATGTCAAGTAACCGTCCTGCCTTTCCAACTGATTCATTATGCTTCCTTATCTTAAACATTTTTTGAGTTAACGTTTACAAACTTAACTATTGTTGCTATTGAAATTAAAACAATTTAAATGTCTTCATATCTTTTAGAAAACACATGATTTAATCCTCTTAAAATATGAGCAAATTTATTTTGGTTGTTTCACTGAGAGAAACAATCAAAGAGAGAGAGAAGAGAAGAGAAGAGAATGGAGATTGAGTGGTAGCAAAGGAAGATTTCTACTTTTTTTTTTTTAGTTTTCAAATTCGAATTTTGCTTAGGAGTGGCATTTATTTATCTATTTATTTGTTTATTGGGTTACTTTGTAATTTTGGTTTTTACAAACTGATGCCGCAATAAAAAGTCTTGAAATTACTCAGT